>JAQISU010000268.1:760000-807500 GCA_029339505.1 Unio delphinus | reverse complement strand
CCCTGTCAATTTGAGTGACTTATATAAAATGAGTATGATTTACTGTAATGATGATTCAAGTGGCTACTTATTACTAATTACAAAGAGAAAAGTCAAGAAAGAAATTGAAATGTCGAAACCTGTTTAATATTTTGACCTGCATACTTTTAGTGCGATAACAAGACCGACCGGGGGGGGGGGGGGCGGGAGGGGGAGGGGGTATTAGTGTTGTTGATTATTAGAGGCAAGAAGAGAGAATGATGTATACAAAGGTTTTTCATTCCGTGGACCTGTTTACACAAAGCATCTATTCCTTGCAACCATTGTAATATGTTGATATGTCTTACACAATTACTGTCTTGACAGTTGCTATTTGATTGATGTGCTTTCCAGCTGTCACTGACCAGTTTACTGACCATTGTACGGGGTTAAGCAATAAATGAATATAGACTGGCTGATCGCATTGTATAAAGAAATTTAGTTAACATGCCAGGGGACTGTCAAGCTTGCATGGAATCGTTTCTCCCCAATAGGTAAGATACACTTAAAACTTGGTTGTTATCGAATTAGATTAGAATATTTTCTAATTTGAGAAAATGAATACCATATGATAAATATGTTATTTTTCAGCTAGACACCCACATTTATGATTACGTTACCATGACAACAAAACACTTAGATGAGGTTTAAACGATTGTTCATTCGTCTTTAAAGAACATTTCATACTGGAACATAGCTGAACAAGAGTTTGTTTTTGCCATTAATGCAATGAATGAGTGCAATATAAATGAATATAAACAAACAGTTTGTTTGTAGTCAGCTTGTTGATTACTTCCCTTAGCCTATTATAACCGTTCCATTGGCCTTTATACGAAAGCTTTACTCCGACTTTACGTTCCTTGATGGTGAAGTGGCTGTTTAAAATCGAAAGGGGCTTGACTATGTACCGAAAAACGGCAATAATTCATAGAACTTGTGGCTAGAGATCTTATATCTAATGTCAGGAGAAGAATACGATAAATTGATAATAAATGAATTCCATCTCATTGTATACAATTAATGTTCTTAGAAAATAATATTATCATTGTATTAGAATCAAACTCTCATAAAAAAAAATTCCCGTCCAGTTTTCATGACATTTTCACAACTTACATCGATTCTATCAAACATAATGAGTATGTCTTTCGTAGGGGAAGAACACATATGCTTGATAAACAGCCATGCAACTTAGTGGTTGGAACATTCTCATAAAATTCAATAGGTCAACTAGGCAAAGAAGATTTCCTAACATCAAACGGACTTCCGTAAGAACCCTCAAAAGAGTGATTAATTTCAGATAAATTGCAAGTGTTCTTCCAGCAATTGCACAAATAGGCTTCCATAAATTTGATTGCCATGAAAGTCGGTGAGCGCAGAATGATTCGTCACCTAGATACGGTTACCAGTCTAAGCTTTTAAAATAAGTAACAGAAAAGAGGTAAAAGCATCAAGCTTTGTAAAATTCAACAACTAATTTTTTTACTAGAAAATAAAGTGAAAATGAACAAAAAACTTACGGTATTCAGAATTAAATTGAAGAAAAAAAAATCCTAGAATTACAAGCACAAGCCCTAACAATAAATATTCTGAATGAATTTTAGTAGCAATCCAAAATTAAGTGAAACGCTGAAGGTGTTGATATGAATATGGTGGTCTGTATCGTGTTATTGTATCAACAATCATTTCTGAAAAACAATAATATAATTCCAAGTTTAAGGTCACTATAAATATCAGTGAATGTCTCTGTCCAAGACTATTATTTTTATGAGAGCTCTGTATTTCCAAAAGAAATAATCACTGAATTTAATAATTTGAAAAACTAAATTCAATCCTTAATGGACTGCTTTACATAACAATTGATTCTGCCTCAAGATCTTATAGCACGACAGAATAATTTGTCCAGTAACACGATTATATAGTCTTCTACTTAAGCTCAGGTCACAATTAGCAGTTTTGAAAACAAAATACCCTTACTTAATGGAAAATAACCGTTTAGAAACTTCTTAATTTTTACAAAATAAAATCTTAGTTACAAATAGAAGTCTATTACAAAACAATTATAATACAGAACGTGTAAAGGTAGACCAAGCAGTTTATAGGAATTTCCAAAGTTCAAGATCCAGATTGAGATAAACATGTTTGCAAAATTAATAATCGATAACAGGAAGAAAATAAACTTAATATTGGACAGCACCAAGTCCAACACACAATGTTACATTTTCAATAGCATATTATGAAATATATATTTTTAAAAATGAAATACTAACTAACAAATAATGCAAATTAATTTTACATAGCACACACCCCTTGTGGTGAGAAAACATTCTATTACAATTTCACATTGCAATTTTGAGATTTCTTAAAAAATAATACCTGCGTCACATTTTCGAATACTGTCAAATACATTCGAACACAACAATCATACGTTTATTCGACATTTATTGTTGGCATTTTCAATTATGATTAGTCAACATGATACATTTATTTAGTAACCTATTAGTTTTCAGGCCTGTTACTTTTTACCAAATCAGTGCAAACATTTTAACTCGTTACATTCTTTTAAAGTGATGCGTAACTTTCATTTTTGGCTGATTCTACTGAACTCCGCTAAGATGCGCAAAAACAGGTCAACGACGACGCACGACAGAGCAACGACAACGCATCGACATGGTAACGACAGTACAAAGACAGTGCAGACCCATTTCAAACTTACACTACCTGAAAATATTTACTGATGATACAATAAATGTATTATATATATATTAAAAACTCTTTGCTTTGTGTTGATAGTTACTCTTTAAATATCTATTTGCACTCAACTTTGGAATTGATTATGTTAAATATTAGATAGTGCATTTTGTCAAAACAGCGGAATTCTCTCATCATTATTTTATTTCTGCGCGTCTTTGCGGTATTAATATGACCACGTTTTGGTTCATATAACATGAACGACCACCCAGGCAAAGGGTATGTGGACACCAGCCTTATTGTATACCCGGTATTTTATAATGGACACTTTGTATTAATGTAAATGAGACGATCCCTTAATATGTTTCATTTTTTTGCCCACATGTAGGATATATCAAGCGCAAGGATAGTACCTTGATGGAAATAATTTTACTAGACATCAGTATTGCTAAAACAAATCATTGCTTTCTATCTGGAAGAACGTTTTCGCAATACGTGGGAGAAGGAAATGTCGATTTGTTTTTGGAAATCAAGATTACATACAATTTGAATATATATATATATATATATATATATATATATATATATATATATATATATATATATATATATATATATATATATATATATATATATATATATATATTAAGGTGATATTAATGTAATAAATCAGTCTGTGTAGATGTAATAATAAATTAATCTGTGTAGATTTTGTGAGAAACGTTTTTTATTTAGTTGAATCTGAATACTATAAAAGGGATCGGATGTTTGTGTGTTTTTACTTTACGGAGTGATTGTAATGAATACTTACCTGTGTACAATTTGCATAATATGGTGGAATTAAAGACAGTCTGCTGAAAGATTGTGGGTGATTATCTGAATTTGCATTAAAAATTACCTTAGGCAAATTACGTCAAAATGCCACGGCAATTGAAATTGAACGTATAAATATATGAAAATATTACAAAAAATGTTGGTATTTCGAATTGTCCCAAACAGTACATTTATTTGTAAAGATGAATTTTTTACTTTCTTCGTGTGTAATAACAGTTATTAATATTGGTCTGAAAACACATTATTTAATATTAAAATATCCGATGCACGCTCTACCGATGTCTAATTGACTAATCAATAAACACTATCGAATGTGCAATGAATAAATGCCTTTATGGTATGTCTCTCTGGAATTTCTTTCCTTACAAACTGGAATGTTACATTAAAACCTCCCAGTACAGAGTCTTGTCTGATATAGTAAAACCTCCCAGTCTTGTCTGGTATAGTAAAATCTCCCAGTCTTGTCTGATATATTAAAACCTCCCAGTCTTGTCTGATATATTAAAACCTCCCAGTCTTGTCTGATATATTAAAACCTCCCAGTCTTGTCTGATATATTAAAACCTCGTAGTACAGAGTCTTGTCTGTTATAGTAAAACCTCCCAGTCTTGTCTGTTATATTAAAACCTCCCAGTCTTGTCTGATATATTAAAACCTCCCAGTCTTGTCTGATATATCAAAACCTCCTAGTACAGAGTCTTGTCTGTTATAGTAAAACCTCCCAGTCTTGTCTGATATATTTAAACCTCCCAGTTTTGTCTGATATAGTAAAACCTCCCAGTCTTGTCTGATATAGTAAAACCTCCCAGTACAGAGTCTTGTCTGATATAGTAAAACCTCCCAGTCTTGTCTGATATATTTAAACCTCCCAGTTTTTTCTGATATAGTAAAACCTCCTAGTCTTGTCTGATATAGTAAAACCTACCAGTACAGAGTCTTATCATTCTATACAGAGTTAATATGTGCATATATGGTTTTATCTATGTATATATGACTTTTGACACGGTGAAGTTTTACACCTTCGTTATTATCCATTGTTGGGGCTCCGAGTGGCCGAGTGGTCTAAAGCGCTTTCCGTTACGGATCCCTGCCATCTCACCTCTTGACTGCGTGGGCTCGAGTCTAAGATTCGACTAATATAGTTATGTGAGAAAGTTTGCCAGTAGCTTCTCGTGGGTCGGTGGTTCTTTCCGGGGATTTTCCCGGTCTCTTCCTCCACCAATAATACTGGCCGCCATGTATAGCCTATCGTGTGCTGAAAAATGGCTTTAAACTCTGCAACAATAACAACAATTATCCATTGTTTGTTTATGTACCTGTAAACCACTATAGTTTCAAATATAGAATATCACAAATGTGTATTGATATATTATTGAAATTGGTTAACGAGTTGAATAATGTCAAAGGGCAAAAGCTGGACATTATTCAACGAGTTTCATAAATTTAAAATTAAATTATTACGCATTTGAGATTTATTCATCACATAGTTTTTATGTCAGTGGAAATTATTTAGATAGAAAGAAGGACGAATAATTTCGTTCATTCTGTCAGACAGTGCACCTTTCATTTGTTGGGCATAACATATAGTCCCATACAAAGTTAAGCTAGTAAAAGTAGATTGTAATTTTTTACAAACTAGAAATCAAAGAAAAAGTTTACATCCGAATAAACAACATTTTATAACGGCAAAATCATTTTTCAAAACAGAATGATCAATGCGATGTGATGCCACATTGTTAGATACTTGTTAATCCTAGATTGTCCCTTTCAGAAGAAAAAAAACTCATTACATTGTTGAGATTTTTATGTGAAATATGATTACTGGATGCAGAAATTCCCACATTTGGCAGTGGCAGATACTTTCTCTGCTCGGGAAATGGACGCACCTGCCAATACACAAGTCTCCTGCTGCCTCGCAGTTCGACTTTGGTTAGCCAAAGGTTAAAGGAGTAAACCCATTAAGAAAATCCCGAGTGGAGATCCTAAGGCAACTGAACGATGTACTACAACTCCATCTGGCAACTCCTTGGTCTGCAGAGCGATGGGTTCCCAAGACAAACTGATAATGCTGGATGAATCTGAAGTTACCGCACCGTATCGGTCGTCACCCGGGTCATCCAGGACCGCACCTGCCGTTGACCACCAGGATGAAGGTAATAGGTGTGCTATTGGTACGTTGCATAAAATCAGAGATTGAGACAGCATCGCCATCGCCACTTGTAACATTAGAACTATGTCGCACATTGGAAGACTCAAAAGAGTTGACAATGAGTTGGAACACAACACATGGCACATTCTGGGACTCTGTGAAGTCAAATGGAAAGCCATAGGAGAATACCAAATTGAAAATGGGCATATATTTTACTATAGTGGAGAGTTGGAAACGTCATTAAATGGAGCAGGCTTCCTTGTAAACAAAGCCATCAATAGATCTGTGCTTGAATGCCGCTCCATATCTGGCAGAATCATCTCCATTCGGTTGAAAGCATATCCATTTAACATCAGTTATCCAAGTTTATGCTCCAACTACCGATCGTGGTGATGAAGAAATAGAAGAGTTGTATAATCATGTCCATGGTATTCTAAACATGGTCAGTAAAATATACATCCTCATCATCCAAGGAGACTGGAATGACAAAGTTGGCAAAGATGATCTAACAGACTGGGATGATCATTGTATACCTTCTTGCAATGAGCTTACCAAAGAGAGATAGAGACAGCTGCTCGAGTTTGCAAGATTCAACAACTTGATACTAGCCAACACCATGGGCCAAAATAAGGCATAAATATTATGAACTTTCGAGTAAGTCTGAAGAATATTAACAAGCCAAAGGACATCAGATTCAAATTTAACCTTGAAGAACTGAAGGACCTTAACATCTGCAAGTCATTCCAAGCCACAATTGGAGGAAACGTTGCCCCACTCCTTGTGATGGATGTTGATGTTAAAGTGATGACAGACACTTTCAACACATTCATAACAACAGCTGCCAAGGACATAATTGGCCTCCATCGCCCAAAGAAAAAACCCTGGGCTACAGAAGAGATTTCGATAATGTATGATACCCGAAGAAACCTAAAAAGCACCAGACACATAACAGAGGCAATGGAGTACCGAGAAATAAACAAGAATATTAGGAAAAAAACTTAAAGAAAGCAAAAGAAGATCAGATTGGACAAAATTGCACAGTAATAGAGAACAGTCTGATTAAAGATAACAGCAAAAAGGCATTCCAAATTGTAAAATACATCACCAGACAGAAGCAACCAAGAGTCAGTACCATTCAAGACGAAAATGGAAAGTGCCTCACAAAAGCGAGTGACATTGCAGAAAAATGGACTAAGTATTGTAAAGAACTCTACAACCATCCGTCCACAGGAGACTTAGATGTGCTTGAAGTTCCCAACTCCACAAATAATGATTATTTCCTCATTCTCAAAGAACAAGTGGAGTCAGCAATAAGAGCACTGAAGAATGGGAAGGCAGCTGGAGTAGACAATATCCCAGCTGAACTTATCAAGAATGGGGTGGGGTTGGGGGGTCTGTGATAGGGCTACTATAAAAAATCTGCAGAAAGATCTGACAGACAGGTGAATGGCCAATACAGTGGACCCAGTTACTGATTATAACACTCTACAAAAAAAGGAATCTCCAGCTGTGGCAAAATTACAAAACTATCAATTTTAACAGTCATGCTAATAAGGTGATGCTGACAAGCATCTTAAAAAGAACTGAAGCCACAAGCAGAAGAAATAATTGCTGAAGAACAGTAAGGGTTCTTTAGCGGAAGAAGCACAATGGAATTCATATTTAATCTCAAGGTTCTGTGTGAAAAGTACTCGCAATATCAACAAGACATCTATCATGTGTTCATAGATTTTAAAAAAAGACATTGACAGTGTGGCATGAGGCATTGTAGGTCACAATGAAGAAGTACAACATGGCTCAAAAGTTGACAAATACCATCAAGCAGCTGTACGCCAAGGATGCCAGTGCAGTAATTGCTCAAGGTTCTGTGGGGGAATGGTTTCAGACCATAGTCGGAGTACGTCAAAGATGTCTCTTGTCACCCACGCTTTTCAACATGTACGTAGAGCGCATCATGAGCGAAGCCCTGGAAAGTCACCTTGGGACAGTCAGCATTGGATGGCATAACATCACTAACCTCCGCTTTGCAGACGACATTGATGGGCTTGCAGGCAGTGAAGACAAACTTGCCACCTTAGTGAAAACCCTGGATGAAACATCTTCCAGATTTGATATGAAGATAAGCGCTGAGAAGACAAAGCTGATGACAAATAGTGGCAAACATATCTCAGCCTAAATTCAAGTCAGAAGACAGGAACTGAAAACAGTGAGCCAGTTCAAATATATCGGTGCCATTAATCACTGAAGAGGTTCAAGAGCAGAAATTTTGTCACGAGCAGCACAAACAATGGCAGCTATGTCAATGCTAAGACCAATCTGGAGAGACAAGAATATGTTTAAAAACTAAAATCAGACTATTGAGAGCACTAGTCATCTCAGTCGTTTTGTATTCATGTGAGGCCATGACCTTGACATTAGAATTACAACGAAGAATCCGGGCACTTGAAATGAGATACTACAGAACCATAAATGGAAAATCTAACATGGACCACATCACAAATGAGGAAGTGCGTAATATCATCAGGCGCAATGTAGCCCAATATGAAGATCTCCTCCTCAAAACCTGCAAAAAGAAAAAGCTGAAATGGTATGGCCATGTCACTAGAGCCAACAGTCTAGCCATATCAGTACTGCAGTACGCTGCGTACAGTTTAGCAGAAGGAGAGGTAGACAAAGAAAAATTGAACTGACAACATCACTGAATGAACCAGGAAAAGATTTGAGGAAACAGGCTTTGGCACATGATCCAGACAAGTGGAGGAAACTGTTCAGATGTTCAGCAGTACAGTGCCTCGACAACCACACTAGGTCCAGACTCTGATGATTATAATTGGCAGTATTTGAGTGGAACAATGGACGGCACAGAAGACGTAAACACATTTTGTTTACATCTAAGATACACATCGTAAAGATCAGCTGTGGTTGAATAACATTCTGTCCGTTAAGAGACCCATTTATGTCCAAATTCGTCTGTGAACAGAGGTGAGTTTATTTTTTTGGGTAAGTTAACATTTAGACCACGCTTGTATAAAGGGTGGATTCTATATCTAAGTTACAGATACACATTCCCTCCCACACCCCGTCATCAAACAAGCAAAACCGTTAGTTTTCCGTCTTATTGTTGTTCATGTTTTGCTTTTTACGCCATGTTTGTCATTATGGTATTGCTATACATGAAATAATAAACTCTTGTGGGGGTAACATATCCATATTCAGACAGCCGAAATCTCTTTCTTCTCGATTTCATTTTGCGTGTCGAGTTAAACATTTGCCGTCAAAGATGTTAATTCAATACAAAACATTCCAAAAGGCGGGATTACAAATATTTTCCCACTATCCTAGCCAATCATTAAAACGGATTCTGCACACTATGTTCATGGGCTTTTTTGGACCAATCAGAACGACATAAAGTGATATTGAAACATAGGGGAATATAAAAAATATGAATCTGCACATACTATAGGAAAACCATACCTACTATGTAATAAACAGAGAATCTAAAATGGGTTATGATATAATATTGAATTTATGAAACGAGTTGAATAATTAATGCCCAGCTTTTGCGAGCCATGGTAATATATAATATTGTTAACTAACAATCCATAGCTTGAACATCTTAAGACATAGCACTACTCATTTCTTAGCATAAATGGTTCATAGCAAATAAACTCGCATAATTATTTCAATAAATTAGTCGCAAAGAAATAATGTTTGACATTGTTAAGATAAACGAGTAGTACAACATTCAGAACGAATTAATACAACAATTAACTTTCTTACTCATGAATGGAAAATTAACGTATTAATTTAAAACAAATGAATTTTAAAACATAAGTATTGTCTCATATCAATGAACAAATTGTATGAGACTGATGCATATACCTTGTTCTTTCAAAGACGGGTTTGCTTCTACGTTGCAGAATCTCCCTGTTCCATTAAGGTTTGTGTCCTTCAAACTTCCAGACACCCGTCCCTTTGACAATTTATAGCAATATACTACCTTGTAATCTTCCAGAGCTAAGACCTTGCCTCTTGACATCTTAGACTGACACTTTTTTCGATCGAGGGAAAATAATTAAAACTCTGAATTTCAACTGTCGGAAACACCTTATTTAGACAATCGGGATTAAAATTATCATACCAACTTTATAAATACACGTGCATCGAAGTAAGAATAATTCTCTCTATTCCGCCATGATTAAGAACGATTTCTAGAAAATTTAATTTTATGATACTTATCAGGGCATCGTCTGGACTGATATTCCCTCTGTCTAACCATTATCAAAATGGAATTTAATTTAAAATCAATCATGCATCAAACCAGGGATGTTGAAATAAATGAAATCTTGTGATTTTAATACGGTTCCTTAACCCATTGGTCAATTTTAATTTGTTTTGTGCCCAACTAACTGCGGCAAGATTCACTCGGTTGTGTTGCAATACATCTTACAAAATTCACATTGTGTTTAGTCAGTTACAAGATACAGATATACATAACACGAATCATTAAGAAAAATAATCAATAATACAAATTAAATAATAATCAAACCACACTGACTATTCTGACACATTCATGAATAAATACGCAGGTAGTGTCGGACCGATGGCAACATTTTAAAATGTTGTCTTGTACAATTTCAGCTCATTCTTTTTTAATGCCATTAACTCTTTGTAGGAAGCTACCATCACCAAAAAAATGGCTTGATGCGCAGATAGAGACCATGCTAGCAGCAACTGTGCCACTATGTGAGCCGTAGGTATGCGGCAAAGGTTTCAAATTCATCATCGACATCAAAACTTAGAAGCCTATTGTGTACATGTCGGAGCACAAATGCTACTGACTTTGAAAATTCAGAAACTCGATGATGATTCGTCGAAGATCACTACGTAGTGGAAATCGACCCTTTTTATTCTTGTCATGTTTTTAATGACATGCTAAATGCTTGTACCAACCCGTGTTATCTCATCATTGCAAGGGAAAACATATTTCCATTGTATCTTTCGTTGCAGAAACCTACGATCATCCGTTACAACAGTAATGAGCACGATTGGACATCCGGCAAGGTCCTGCCACGAAACAATACCATCATGACGGATATAGTCCATGCATTTTATCGAAATACTATATGTCTACAAGTTCATTAAATTTAAACAAAGGGCAAGCTACTACCCTATGTGGCATCACCCAGAAGAGGAGAAAGAAACAATAAAAATGAAATCGCATTGGAACACTGCCAGCTCAACTAGCAAAACGTGCTTTTGCCAAAGTCGTATTACATTATTGGGAAAACGCGCTCAGCGACCGATTATACTCAAACGAGAATGCTTTAGGGATGCAAGCGACTAATTCTAGTTGGTAAACTACAAAGTTAAGCTCATCACACGCGTCGACATCGCAGGAGAAGATTGATGATGTTCAATTACAATGAGACAGATTAATATGTCCAATCTAAGAAGTTTGTGATCGTGATTAATAATGCTTGCTTGGCAGCCAACGTGCGTTGAATTATACTCGGTTAACTTATGGAACCTGTAGATCTTACAACCATTGCATTGTCATAGACCTGGAAGTTATCACCCACAAATAAGTGTAGACAGACGAGCGTATCGAATATACTAATCAGTTTCGCATGTAGAGGAGCCATGAGGTACGGATGCAGGAACAGAGATAAGTATGAACAAATCCACAATAAAGGCGATATTAAACGACTCACACTCAACTATCAATCCAATCAAACGTTGAACTTAGGCATGCGGAAACAAGCAATGATATTTTGAAAGGATAAAGGTCCTAACCTACATAGGACTGCATGTTTGTCAACTCACCAGGCAGAGAGCAAACCGCTTAAGAAATTGTAGCAAATTCGTCTACGTGAAACATATTCGACTTCTCAACACCGTCTATTAAAGACAACTTTTGGACCAAAAGAATGTGTCGATTGGATGGGTATTTTACCTCCAACGACCTCAATAGAGATAGAACAAGTCTTTCCAAAATATGTTTTCCATATGCAAAAAATACGAATTTGGTGTTTTCCCTACATCATGAACAATGCAAGGTCTTGCCCCGTAGATTATGCTGATGTCACTGTGCCAAACCATAGATGTCACCATTTCTGAAATATTAAACCTGTACTGAGTTTGTATTAAAACGATATTAAATCTTTGTTGCAACCTACACTGCTCAACGCAAGCTAAAGCGAACCATTCCGCCTTTTTATGGATAATCGTGGATGATAGCAGAATGGTCGATTCAACGGACCCAGCAATAGTTACTGAAATTTTGCCGCCGAATTGAAATCATTCAACGGAAAATGACCAAATATATTTTGGAATTTTTAGTCCCAAAGCTTTAGCTAGATTATGTATTTACATGGAAGAATTAAAACAGTGATTTCGCATTTGTTAAAAACTAGTCTCGACGAAGTGTTGGGTTTTGTTCACTTTGAGGGCACGTCAGTTTCAACAAGGAATAACTCTCATCTCAAAATAAATGCAATGTTGTTCTTAAGAAAAACATTAAATGGAACTGACACAATTTGAATACTTGAAGCCATAAGTGTCGCCTCTTCCAGAAAAATACCTCCCAAGACAACACAAACGAAAAAAGAAAACAAATAATCCTGAATAGGTCTCATCCCAAACAATCTTATAAATTGTTGAGATAAATTCAATATTTCTTCGTTTAGCCAAAGATAGGAATGTGTTATCGATGTTGAGCAAAGTAAATGCATTGATTGAGTGAAAACAGGCAATTAATGCGCCGAAATCGTCAATAAAGTATGCAAATGTTGTGTGAAAGTGTTGTTAGGAATCATTCCATTCACGAATACAGAGAAACAGCGATTGAGACAACATCGCCACATTAGTTGAAGCATTAAGAACAGATCAAGTACAGTGACCAAAATGAAGGAAAAAAAGCGTTCATCCAGCGAGAATAAGTTTTGTCGATATTGATGGCACAGTCAATGGCTAAAGTAACTGGTCACGTGTTAGCAGCGATATTTGGTACTTTTTCATGTGGAATCATACATCCTGATTTTGAAATAAAAGATAAGTCCATTCTTGAATTACATCAATGATAACAACTTCGCATCATGCAGGGACAAATGTTACCCCCTTAAAAACGCTGGTCATGCTTAATGGATACCATTCTTGCCATACAGTCTTAATACCAACAAGACGGTTCACTTACAAAGTAAGCATTGATTGTGTTCACCACGGCCTACAGCAATGGTTGCAAGAACAATGTACACACACGGCACAAACATTTTCAAGCAAAGAGTGGTATATGGTATCTGTAATCGATGGCAAGTTGACTTTGCTATTGTTTCACATTTGGCTTCGCACATTCCCGGTTACAAGTATATGTTTATGTAATCGATATCAATGATACTTAGGTTTGTAGCTTTTGTATCGGAAACAGGTTTCAAGCTAAAGCGAGCTCTGAAAATGATATTAACCAAATTGACCGGCATCCTCTGAAATGAAAACTGACAAAGGCTGTGATTTTCCGAGTCGACATTATCAAGAGGCAATGACATATCCATTTTTTCACAGCTGAAAATCCAGGAACTGAAACGAGTGTCATCGAACGTTTCCAAAGAAAAGAGAAAGAAACAAATTGGAAATATTGACACACCAATAAATGCTAAATCACAGCGACAAACCACCAAGCGACAACCCCTAAAAAAGCAAAACTGTTTGATTAATTGTTAGGGATTGCTGAGATAACATATTTAAAAAGTCAAGTATGCCACAGCAACAGTCGTTGTTATTATCTCGTCAATGAACGACAGAAGAATTTATGAAAATATCATCTAACTTGGTGTTAGCCTCACCAGTTTCTTCACTACAGGAGCATCAGAAACAAAGGTAACAGGAACAGCAGCATCAGCAACAACAATAACAACACTGAATGTAATGTAGAGAATGTATCTCAAAATTCAAATCGTCATTTTCTGTCAGATCGCGTGTTGTGTTTTGCGAGTTAAGCTGCTATCGGAAACGAGTTTGCACCAAGAAGGTAAACAGCCGTGTATCATTTTACTTAGCGGTTGTATTGGGTACCTTCTTCCTAATCCATCTTTTTTTATTAATAGCAACGGTAGCAGTATCAGCAAGAACAAGGAAGCGCCATCTACAACAGCAACAATAAGAAGTAACAGCAACACAGTGCTTATATTGCAGAGAGAGAGAGAGAGAGAGAGAGAGAGAGAGAGAGAGAGAGAGAGAGAGAGAGAGAACCAAACTTCTAAGCATCCATTCTCTAATTTGATGTCTATTTTGTAACGCTTGATTCAATATAAAATTTCCATCAATGAATATATTTTTAACTTAGTTATATTTTTATGAAACACACACACACACACACACACGGGACCCCGAGTGGCCGATTGGTCATGCTCTCCGTTACGGATCACTGCCATATCACCTCTGTCTGCTTGGGTTCGAGTCTAAGATTCGCCTAATGTAGTTATGTGAGACAGCTTGCCAGTAGCTTCTCGTGGGTCTCTGGTTCTTTCCGGGGGTTTTCCCGGGTTCTTCCTCCACCAATAATACTGGCCGCCATGTATAGCCTATCGTGTGCTGAAAAATGGCGTTAAAACCTACTACTACAACAACACACACGCTTTCTCTCTCTCTCTCTCTCTCTCTCTCTCTCCATAGATAGATAGATAGATAGATAGATAGATAGATAGATAGATAGATAGATAGATAGATAGGAGTTTTTATCCTTGGCCAAACTCGCCACTTTATTATGCCCGGAAACCAACTCATTAACTTTGTCACTAAGAAATATTGAAATGGGATCATTACGATACAAAGATATGATGTACTGTACGATACAAAGATATCATGTACTGTACGATACAAAGATATCATGTACTTACTATACGATACAAAGATATGATGTACTATACAATACAAATATATGATGTACTGTACGATGCAAAATTATGTACGATACGATACAAAGATATGATGTACTGTACAATACAAAGATATGTACGATTCGATGCAAAGATATGATGTACTTACTGTACGATACAAAGATTTCATAATGAGCATACTTAGAGGGTTCACAACTTTTAACAGTAAGACATATATGTCAATGTTCCATAACGGTTTTATTCATAGAGGGTTCACAACTTTTAACAGTAAGGCCAATATGAATGTTCCATAAAGGTTTCGTGTTCACACATCTAAAACTACCTTGTCGAGCTAATGAAAAGAAATAGACATCCTAAACAAGAAACCACAAATCTAATATTTCGTCGTTTCTGGGCAATTGTGTCCAAAACAACTCAGTAAATGTGAGAAATAAAATTCTTAACTTGTTTGATAAAGACAATAAATATAATATTGTCCACACACTTTTCAAGATAATCTCTGTAATATTACATTATTGAACTATGTGGAAATATCGTTTTTATTTTTTCTTTCCTTTATACAAGTCTGTGATATCGTCTTCGATCAAGGGTAATCCATTCGAATAAAAATTTACCTCGATGTTGTCTTTCGGAAAGCAGACAGCTACTTTGTATTTGCCTGGTTGATGACTGGTTGTCTGACAGGGCCCCACGTCTGTAAAGTTGTCCGTGAGAAATGTGGTGGTCAAGACTCTCTCTCTCTCTCTCTCTCTCTCTCTCTCTCTCTCTCTCTCTCTCTCTCTCTCTCTCTCTCTCTCTCTCTCTCTCTCTCTCTCTCACACACACACACTTGTTTTGAAAAACTTTTATCAATTGCCAAACCGTCCCAAAACGAAACGTTAAAACTATAGTGATCAATAACGACTATTTTCGTTAGAAGTCGTGTGTACAGCAGTGGTTTCAAACCCCCAGAGGGTCGCCGGGATAATTTTTTGGGGTGGATAAACATAAACAAGTGGAAACAGGGTCGTGAGGTTAAGAAAAAGATATGTTTACGCACGCGGCCAAAAAAGGGTTGGGACCCACCTGTGTACACATACGTTAATGGGTTCATGAGTGTAAGATTTTACATGAAGAACTACGATGACATTTATTCCCTGAAAAAAAGTTTAATAAAGGCAAACATTTTTTTGATGAAGAATGAATAATGAGATCGAAAATTGCAGCTTGTATTTCGTGGGCTCAATTATCGATGATGATATTTGATTTTA
Source organism: Unio delphinus (assembly GCA_029339505.1). Classification (NCBI taxonomy): domain Eukaryota; kingdom Metazoa; phylum Mollusca; class Bivalvia; order Unionida; family Unionidae; genus Unio; species Unio delphinus. The sequence continues at coordinate 791,667 of JAQISU010000268.1, read as the reverse complement.
CGCTCAGCAAAATACTACAGGATGGATTGTAATTCAAGGCGCACTTAGCCGGCTCACAGCGTACAGAACAAAGGCGTTGCTTTTTCTTCTGATGCCAATTGAGGGGAATTCACAATCCGTATTACAAAAGAAAAAGATTTGTAATATGAATTTTCTAATAGCATGTTCTTGCAAACTATATGTCCTGCTAGATCCCGCCATTTGTTCTCTGGTTTTTAAAAGCATATCTGCTTTCAGTGGAGAGGAACATATTTATTAACTTTTCTTTCATCTCTGCCCCATTAGTGAAACATCTTGCACAGAACTAAAGACTATAATGAGATTTAACATTATCTTGTTCTATGTGGAATTTGATAAGGAATGTTGCGCTGCTGTTTCGAGTGCATAGTGATTATCTCATTTTATATCACTTTTCAGAAACTTAAAAATCAAGTCTGCTATTTTACTTAATATCGTAAATCTTTTATCAAAATTCAGAATATATATATATTTTTTATCAATTATTTAACTTCATTGTGTTTAGAATAAAAGCAAATACATCTTCATATTCATACTATTTTAATAAGGGGAGGATTGATTCGATGTTTATGACAGTTTGACCTGACTATTCATGACGGGTCATGTTTAACTGATATATTTTCTCTAAATATTATTGGCAGACAGAAAAAGTTTTTTTTTTTTATCTCTTTTTCTTAGAAAACATATATGCTGCATAGAATGGAAAAAGTACACTATACGTGAACTTATTTTCATTGTGCTGTTTCAAAGTGTATATCATTATAAACATTGCCACTTTTCCAAGGTTTTATATATTTGCGAAACATATTTAAGGAGATTATACATTTTGATATGTGAATGTTTTAATCCATACGGAATCACGTATAAAGGATCAAACTTGACTTACGCCATTGTCACGGATTAAAAAGTATTTTATTATATATTATCATCCTTCACTGGGTAAATGAGCGTCCACTATTCTATTCAGCTTTTATAACTAAGATGCTGATTTATAATTGTTTTAAAATTCACTTTGTTTAGCTTCAGTTTATTAGAATAAGAAACGACGCATCTCCACATTCTCACTTTGTTAATAAGGGAAGTTTTGGTTCGGTGATATTGACATTTTGCCAAAATATTAATGAAGAAATGATAGTTGGATGTGAATAACATTTAAACCAATTATTTCAAAAGTAATTCCTTACAATTAATTTAAAGAGTGATCACCCCAGTTACTAATTAACATAACTATAAGAGAAGCTAAAATAAAGTAATAATAGCTTACGTACCTTAATATATATATATATATATATATATATATATATATATATATATATATATATATATATATATATATATATATATATATATATATATATATATATATATATATATATATATATTAGTTTTTGTAGTATCTTTTGTAGACAGGCCTCACAGGCTCACAGCCTGCTGAGTCCTGTCAAAATTTAATTATTTTTGTATTGCCTTATTTTCTCTTAACACGTACCAAATAGGGCCTGTTTTGCTTCCATTAGCGTCGGGCCTCACCATGTGTCGATCCGGCCCTGTACATTGTAAATCTGTTGAATAATATTTCATTTCATGTGATCATATTCTGGCTGTATTGTACTAGATTCGTGTATAGCTTATGTAACTAACCCAAGCTGTCTCGATGGTGAGCGGGTCCGACTTAACCAAATAATACAGTTCGGCTACTACCATCACACCGTCTAGCTCAGCTGCTATGGTGTGTACTTGGTCAAAGCACTTTACTCCAATTGTTTTGACAATAATGTCCTATTTGTGTCGTTGTGCTGCCGTAAAGCACCAAACCAGACCAATCCAGCATGTGTAACTACATGGTTAATAAATATACATGTTAGATGTTGATGGTTTTGGTGAGATTTGTGGACACTTTCAACATATTACACGATACACCATGCCGAAGATGTGAAAACTTAGCGACCTCAGATGATTTGGACGGGTATTGAACATGGGTCCTTTGCAATACTTTATACATTACCTCGACTCACAGTGGACATCAATGCCGGGGTGAATATTTAAATGTTAGTTAAAACTTAAGAAAAAAAAGCCACACTTTACAATGTGTTATATTGTTTGTATGTACTACATTTTACTCATGAAGCTGTCTCTACATTCTTTTACTTAGGTATTCCTACGAGGTGATACCTGTCACGTTTTACGTGGTTATAAATCCGTGTTGTTTCTGGTTAAACAAATCAGATTCTTACAAATGCAGACAATTTCCGTATCGGCACGTAAGCTCATTCTACTGAATGCAAATTTGAGATTACCTATTACATATATTACTTCAAGTTGGCAGATGGACTTCTTCATAAGATGGAAATATATTTTTGCCTGTGAATCTGAATCTAGAGTGATTTCTTTGACTGGCGCTATGATTCATTAGGGTTCATTCATCTCTTGAGATTCTGTAGAAGCAATAAATTGATTTCGAGCTTAGAAGTGGATTGACTTTTTTTCACTACTTATGATTTAAAGCAGTTGAACTACTCTTTTCCCATTAGCAACTTTGCTATGCACTAAAAGAGCTGGAGTCATGCAGCCTGTATGACCATATCACAGTATTCATTATTTATACAAAATATATTGTTTTGAAAGCTTGAGGCAATGCCATGCCAATATTGCTAAATATTGGATCAATGTCAAGACGTATTCTCATATAAATCTTGCAAATTCACTGCCAGTTATGTCCTTGAGGTAATTTTTTTTTCATCATGCACAGCAGTATATTCGTGTTCTCACCACTGCTAGATAGTTAACAACTAATCAGACTTCTTTTTCCAATTTATGTATCGTTTGACTGTTCTTGGTGACAGTTATTGTATTTTGGTGATATCAAAGATTATTTGACAATTGAGATTATCTAAAAACATATTTTTTTTCAAGTAGGTAATTTTGAATAATAACATTTCTAATCATTTTACACTGAATCTTTATAATGTTAAATTATCCTGCCGTCCGTCCGTCCGACCTCTTACTGTGAATATGTATCATTAGATGTAGGGGTCATACGAGATGTATATTTTAAATGTGGCATTTTATTATTATACGTTTATTACAGTTTCATGACATAACATATTATATATATATATATATATATATATATATATATATATATATATATATATATATATATATATATATATATATATATATATATTAATGCAAACACAAAATATATATGAATTTGTTAGTTTTCTGTCTGGAATATTGCGATGGATGATTACATTTTTATCATCTTTTCTACGTTATATAAGCTTCAAGTATTTTGTTTTTATATAAAAAGGAATTTAACAATTTTAACGTAATCCTAATTCTTTCCTTCTTCATAGATACATGTCGTTCCTATGCACTTTCATTTAAGCACATTAACTAACCTACAGAACTTTACCTGACAATATTTTATAGGCAGCTTCATATTAATAACATCACATGAACGGCAGTCTACTTCATATTAATAACATCACATGAATGAAGTCTACTTCATATTAATAACATCACATGAATGAAGTCTACTTCATATTAATAACATCACATGAACGGCAGTCTACTTCATATTAATAACATCACATGAACGGCAGTCTACTTCATATTAATAACATCACATGAATGAAGTCTACTTCATATTAATAACATCACATGAACGGCAGTCTACTTCATATTAAAAACATCACATGAATGAAGTCTACTTCATATTAATAACATCACATGAATGAAGTCTACTTCATATTAAAAAAGACCACATGACTGAAGTCTACTTCATATTAGTACCATCACCTGACTGACTGAAGTCTACTTCATATTAATAACATCACATGAATGAAGTCTACTTCATATTAATAACATCACATGAATGAAGTCTACTTCATATTAATAACATCACATGTCTGAAGTTTACTTCATATTAATAACATCACACGAATGAAGTCTACTTCATATTAATAACACCGCATGACTGAAGTCTACTTCATATTAATACCATCACATGACTGAAGTCTACTTCATATTAATCACACACCATAACTAAAGTCTACTTCATATCAATGACACCACACGACTGAAGTCCTCTTCAAATTGATAACATCACATGAATGAAGTCTACTTCATATTAATAACGTCACATGACTGAAGTCTACTTCATATTAATAACGTCACATGACTGAAGTCTGCTTCATATTAATAACACCACACGACTGAAGTTTACTTCATATCAATGACACCACACGACTGAAATCCTCTTCAAATTAATAACATCACATGAATGAAATCTATTTCATATCAATAATACTAAATCACTGAAGTCTACTTCACTAATTTGCAGAGTTATATTCAGTGACTGTTGAGCCCCTTCAGTTTAACGTCTGCACAAATGGCAGTAAACATCATTGAACTTCAAATAATTAGACATGCACATTATTTTAACGAGAAATCAACTTAGTTCAGTTGTAAGTATTCTACATATTTTGTGAGTTACAAGTCCTGACTATATGACTCGAACACATTGAGCTACTTGAAGCTAATTTCCTTAATTAATTAAAAAAACAGATTACTAGGCAACTGGTGTGACCTAGGCTGAGTTCGAGTCATTGTTGCTAAGTTTATATGTTTAGCACGGAACCACATCATTGACCGTAGTTATCAATCACCACAACCACATCACTGACTGTATCTGTCAGACTCACCGCAACCACTACATTGACCGTAGTTGTCAGACTCACCGCAACCACTACATTGACCATAGTTGTCAGAATCACCGCAACAACAGCATTGGCTTTAGTTGTCAGACTCACCGCAACCACATAATTGACTGTAGATGCCAGACCCACCTCATCCACATAATTGACTTAAAATGCCAGACCCACCGCATCCACATAATTGACTGTAGATGCCAGACCCACCGCATCCACATAATTGACTGTAGATGCCAGACCCACCGCATCCACATCGTTGACCGTAGATATTAAGCTCACTGCTTTTCTTGATTTCAAGAAACTTTGCTATGCAGCTTTATTTTGACGACACATTGTTGATTTCTATTTATAAGCATTTGATCTGCTTCATCATCTAATGATGTTACGGTTCCGATTATTTGACTAACCTATTTTGACGTCCTTACAATAATTCCCGTAATTATTCTTGGACCTCGAGAAAAAAAAATTATATCCAGCGCTATATACAGCCATTATAGCAGTAGCCCTTGTATTATTTGAAGGTCAAATAATTAGTTATTTATTCTCGCCCAAAATTTGAATCAACTCGTCACCGGACAGAGAAATCTCGCGAATGGCTTTTCAGCCTTAATGCGGAGGAATCAGCTCATAAACTTCACAGCCATTGCGAAGAGCCCGAACACGAGTTATACGCCTTCCAAGAGCGATATCGAGAGCGGTAGCTGCATAATTGAAAGCATCCACACAAAGACTTTCCCAAAACATATTGTGTACCCACATTTTGGCCACCACCTCGCTCCAAAAATCGATCCACTCCATAATAGTACCTCCACCAGCAATGCAGTTTTTACATACATTTATCAATTCCTCTGTCAAACTGTGTGCTTGCTCTAGTCTCTGGTACTTTGGATGCGTAAAATAACCCGCTTCTTCGGCAGACTCAGCATTGAGTTTTTTGTCACCTGAAGCGATTGAACTTGCTTTCTGACTGATTCAACCTCAATTTTCGCCACTTTCATCCACTGCTCATTTGTAAATACCTCTTCCAACCTAGGCAACCTAAGTGGTTCACTGTGGTGCTGACTCATTTTAAAATCTGCAGTCGCAAAGAGAATGCGGCCTTTCTTGCTTCGATAATCTCGAGATACATCCACTTCCGCCAGCTTTCATGGCGACACGTGCCTCTTGCGTTCGTGCAACGATTTCTTTCCTATTTGTGGGATCATGGCGGCAACTACATCGGCTGCAAAATCTGTTTCAAATTGAAATATTGGAAAACTTTAGAAACGGTGTAAACAAAATTTGAATTTTTTACAGCCTTTGTAACAGAACATTTAGATATAAAACTATCAAAACGAACACAGCAAAGATGATCAACGAATAATGTTTGACACAGTGGATGCTTGAACTTGTACAACTTATCTCATTATGGCAAAGGCAGTGTAGAATGATGAGCTTTGAAGAGCAGTTACAAATTATGATTTTTGAAGGTCAGTGAAGAATGGTTATTGTTTAGGGGAATGCAATATATTGATTCAAATTTGCCATTTTTCACATATTCAAGAAAGACTGACAAATGTTAGTATACAGATTTGTTACTAAATCAGTTTATTGCAAAAATAATAATACCCAATTGTGAACTTGAAATGCATGTCATTTTCGTAGCTTCTTACTGGAACCATGACATAACTAGACCCTCTTAGATAACTATTACATCCCATTGTGGGGTGTAAATTATTAGCTGGACCATGTCAGTCGATACACGCCGTTTTTTCTCGGTTAAGAAAATTAACAATATAATTAGGCACATTAGTTAATGAACATCAGGTCGGTCCTAACTACATTACTTGCTAATTAGCGCTTTAATAGCATATACATAGTAAAATCAATTATTAGTATAGATTATATTTATCCTTTAAGACAGATAAATTAATTTTCACAATTCGTATCAGAGTAATGCATGAAATTAATACTATACACGATTTATATTACATGCTAACCGAACACATTCATATCAATGAAATATTGTATGACATTAATGACTTACATGAATTCACGATTAACTTTTGAACTCAAGGAAAATTGAAAGTATGAGCTTTAAACGAATAAATACAGCGAATAATTGCAAACTCACATCAGTAAACATATTGTAAGTGATTGATAAAATACGTTTGTTCTATTTTCAAGACTCGCTCTTTCTATGCAGCCGAATCTCTTTGGTTCCGGGTCTCTCGAATTATTTCAGCTTCCCGTAGTTTGGACGATTTATTTAACGAGAAAAAAGTTCTTGTTGACTTTATCGGAGTTTTTCAGACGTCCCTTTCGGTTGAAAAACATGGACTGCAGAATTTCGCAAGAGAAATTACTTAGAACATTGAATTTCGTCTGGGGACACACCCTTCGTTTAGTTCAGTCAATCAAGATTAACTTCCTTCAAACGGCAAAATGTTAACATTATCGTCAAAGTTAAATTTATTCTCCATAGTCCGCTTTTATCAATACCTATTCCTGGACAATTCTATTTTATGTCACCTAGTTCCAATGGACCAAAAATGTTTCTGATTGTCTCAATTTCGTCATTTACTCTACTTGACACTACGTTAACAGATATGTTAGACCGTTATCCGAACGGTCTCTGATTAAAATTTAATCATGAACTGAAAAAAGAGAGGTTAATCATCGCAAGCTACCAATTTACTGCTAGCCTAACCCATACGTCAATCTTAAGGTGTTTCGTCAGGCTGACCAAATCCAATTTTCTGAGAAACAACAGCTGCAAAATTTTGCACCATTACAATTCTTATAAGCTTTTAAACTTATCCATTCTCAAGTACATTAAGGGACTATATCAATGTCTTCTCTGCGACAGATTACGCTTACGGTAATTTGTTTTGTTTTTTTTTAGCGATTTTTGTTTCTTAATGGTTGACGAAAAGCACGACGTACATATAAGACTACTGATAGAAGTTCAGTTACATATACTGAGGTGATGAAACACGAATATGAGAAGTAAACTGAAAAATGTTTTAATTGACAACTCATGAATATGAGAAGTAAACTGAAAAATGTTTTAATTGACAACTCATGAATATCGATGCACTCTGTATTTATTGTCCCATTTATAGGTCACTATTAACTTTGTGTTATTAGCGAGTTGGTGGCAAAACGATTTCACCATTTTACTTTGCTCTCTAATAGCTGCAGATTTTCCAATATATGCCAGAAATTATATTTTAATCAGGCAAACAATGCAATTGCCATGTTTAAAATGTTTTCGTGGATTGTTTATCTTTAACAAATTATAAACATCTCTCGTGACATATACCTGCTAAGTGTGCATCAACAAAAAGAAACATGATTTTGAGAGTAAATTTGTATGTTTTCAGACAATTTTGACACGAAAATTAAAATATTCTACCATCTTCATCCTCTCAGCAAGATACCTTTGCAAACTATATTTACTTTTCATTTTTATGAAAATGTGCTTTCTTTCACCACCCCGCCTCTCTCTCTCTCTCTCTCTCTCTCTCTCTCTCTCTCTCTCTGTCTCTCTCTCTCTCTCTCTCTCTCTCTCTCTCTCTCTCTCTCTCTCTCTCTCTCTCTCTCTCTCTCTCTCTCTCTCTCTCTCTTTCTCTCCAATAATACTTGGCATCGACGAAATCAGCGAAACAATGGTCCTGTTCAGCTATTGCTTTGGCTATAAGTCACTGCAGCAAGGATGAAATGTGTGGAGAGACTTGACAAAAACGAATCTATGAACCTAATGATAACAGATCGCTCACACCTGTGCTGAAGGAGTAACAATACCAATCCTTTTTCTATAGGAAATTCCGTTTTACCTGGCTAGTTTACATTGCTACTATAGTAAGAATAAATGTCATAGAAAAATTAGGATGTCAACTGTGGGTGGAATACGATAGTGTTGAAAATTTCATCTTTATTTATTGCAAAAATATAGAGCCTCGAAATATGTTCAGGTGGGTCCATTAAGACACTGTCGCTCGCGTTTGCTGATGTATCTTTGTGTGGTCGTAGTGCTGGATATCCACGTTGTTAGCAGACACGGTTTCTCGCGAACTTATGTCGTTAATGTAAGAAGAAAATAAAGTTTTATTTAAATTATTGCAAAATCTACAACACCTCTGCGACCTCCGACCCCTGTCGTATCTAAATCTTAGAAGCAAGCGATAGGTACAATTTGTTGTGGAGGTCCTGTCGATCAAGCAGTTGCACTTTTAGTTACATGTTTATGCTCTAGCATACGTATTTGTGTAAATATTTTAGAAATGAACGTCCCCACACTGTATAAAAAACCCAATAATGTTCTAAAAAGAATATATCAAATCATTTTGTTGCTAATTTTGAAAACTCAATAATATGTAGTTTGCACATATCTATATTTTGTTGTGACAAGGAAGAGTATCAAGAACATGTAGAAAATTACTTTCAAAAGACTTAATAAAGGAAATTAAACTCAAAAATTACGAACTGTTGTAAAATTCAATGAGTCAAGAAGGCATCAGAGTAGGCCATATGGACGACAAAGACAATTTTGTTTTGCTGTAAAAGTTGCATGCGGATAAACAAGCAGTTCATCATATGGAAATGTCATAGTGCCCATTTTTTTCCAATTCACCAATGCACATTTTCACAATTGCACATGAAGTGGACAGCAAGCAAATATGAGACAAATGTAGCCAGTGCTGTTGGGTAGGTTGGATCATATCAGCGCCGGTGCAAGGCATTTGGCGCCCTAGGTGAGATCATCTTTCTGGCGCCCATCCCCCCCCCCTTCCCACTCAGGCCCTCCTCCACCCGCTCATCATAAAATAAAACCCAATTTACAATTTTTTTTCTGGCGCCCCCCCCCCCTCCCCCAGCCCAGAGCCCTAGGCGATTGCCTAGTTCGCCTGGCGGAAGCGCCGGCCCTGATCATAGTGATGGTATCATTGTTTTGATGGCACGGTTGTGTAGGCTTCACTGTGTGCTAAGGTTGAATACTATACATGTCGTTCTGGACACATTTTACGTTCAACTCGATGCACATGGAGGAATAATAAGAAATAAGTCCATCACAAGTTTTCCTTGTTTTTTTTTAATACTTCTTTGAGTCAATTGATTATTTTATCTTTAATTTCAATATCTAACTCAATATTGTCATATATATATATATATATATATATATATATATATATATATATATATATATATATATATATATATATATATATATATATATATATATATATATATATATATATCAGTTGTAAAGTCTCGTACTTTTCAATGGACCATGCAGTATGGAATTTCATTAACGTAGACTTGGATGACTTATAGCAAAGGGCGAGTTATTCATTTCTACAAAATTTCGTGCATTGTTCACCCCTCATAAAACTTTCTGTGATTGAGTATCCAATTCAAAGACATCCTAATCTAATTGTAATTCAACCTTTTAGTACAATTCTCAGTTATGGAGTGTACAGGTTTACACCCGCTACTATAGTTCTCTAGTTTCAGCCAATGCTTTAAGTGTATGTGCATATCTTTAGATGATTTGAAGTACTGATTATCAGTTTTACATCTCTTGACATTATTTTTCACTTCTTCCGTTTTTAAACGCCCTAATTTTACAAAAGAATCAGAGCAACTTGTAATATAAGAAGGTTAACAAATAAAAGTTGCATGTCATCACGTGTCAAAACTGAATCGATGAGAATGAACAACTGTGACTTGCGTGACCGCCTGGACATTTTATCCTGGTTGAATTCTTGTGCAGGCATTCAGAACGCTAATAATTAGATCAGGTCAGGTCCGATTTCATAGAATTTTCTTTTTTCTTTTAGCAGTTTTTTTAATCACTTAGATTTATTTTTTACTCAGCCACACGTTCTCGTTCAGTAAAATTACACTTGGTTTAATTCTACAGCTACTTTTCTCTTTATTCCATAACGTCAATGTACAGTAGTTTCCAATATAAATAGTGCTGATGTAAGTCTCATTACTAATCGTCAAAGAATGTCTCCCCAGTTTGTAATAATGAAAAATATTGCAATTCTAGTGAGTACTGTTGATACTAGTAAATAACGACGGTTATACGATTATGCTAATAATCAGTTTTTGAAATCTATACAGTTTATAAACGAATATTATGAGAATTTACAATTTTTACATCATTTCCTTCTTTAAAACAAAATATACTTTCCTATTGTCCTCTTTGCCGAGACACGTCCGTGTATTGACAATTTCCAAACCCTGTAAAGGTAGGGTTTGAAAAAAATACCATCTTAGTCATTAAGCAAATAGAAGCTTTAAGTTTCACTATCTGGTGCATTTAAGAAATACATTTTCATGACAAAAGAGCTTCAAAAGACCAATGATCTTAAATTTGAAAGAAAAGAGGATAAAAGCGACCATCGTCAGTGTCCTAATTTTGTAAAATGGGTGGCATATCAGAGAGCATCTACATCAGGAATGATTTTTCTTTCGTATCCGTGCTTGATCTGGCGTTTGACACAGTTGTTCGATCTTTATTTTCTAATCACACACCAAAATGTGAACTACTTGGCTGTCTTCATTTCATTTCATTTTCATTTTGTTTTTTAAACACAGTTAATCAAACTTTATAAATCCCAGTTTGTTTTGAATTTCCTTCATATAGTAAAGCTAAAATTATTAACAAAGCGTAAAGAAGGGGATATGTGGTAAACACAAACCGCATTTGTTTTTGTACTGGGTCGAGGAAAAGAACTCGTTTGATATGGTATATGAATACGGTATATGAATACTTTTCGGCCTGACAGACTCGAAGTATCCCTAAGCCATATTACATTTTCCGCGGAACCAAACACATATGGAGATTTATGAATTCAACTACTTTTAACATTGTTATCATTAATCGTATTAGCGGCGGGGGGGGGGGGGGGGGGGGGACAGGGCACGAATGGGTCGACGGCTGTGCCGGGCGCTTTATGTCTTCGTGCGCTAGAAACAGCTAATAAAAATTAAATTGCAAGAAAATCGTTGGTGGGGCCATCATCGTCGCCCTGGGTCAAATTTACCCTTAGTACTCCACTAATAACGATATTTACCTCGGTTCATATAGCGTTTATTTTCACTAAGAGAGTAGTTTAATCTTTTTGAACTACATACAGTTTTAATACAAATTAACAAAATTCGTACAAATAACAAAACCTCTAATTAGCTGAAAAGACAATTCTTTGTCTTCAAGTTATCACAGTTTTACTATTCTTTCATCCAGTTCATGGCTTTTGTTCATATTAAAACTTGGCAAATATAAATTTATTTTCAATAACCAATTATATCACAATTCAGCCTCATGCATGCAAGCTATTCATTCGTATATTTTTCTGCATTTGTCTGTCTTCTGTTGATGTCCACCTTATTGTATCCGAAGTAGTTCTTCGATAATAGTTTGCGTCTGTGATAACAAGACTTAGTGAATAACAGAAAGAGAGGGGTATTAATTCGAAAGGCCTGTCCCCGGATACAGTGTAACTGTCTAAAATGAAATCACTTTTTGGGTTTGCATGGATGTCCGTTTTTTGGAAACTAGAGGCTAACAGTGCAGCCCAAAATGGAATGATCTATACATTATTGATATCAATATAACACCAGTTATTAAATTTGTATATTGTAATTTTTTCAACTGTAAACGTTAAAGGATGTTGTTACGACTTCTGTGCTTTACTAAATAAAGACAAAGAAATGCTTAATAATAATAATAATAATAATAATAATAATAATAATAATAATAATAATAATAATAATAATATAGGCAATATAATAATAATAATAATAATAATAATAATAATATAGGCAATATAATAATAATAATAATAATAATAATAATAATAATAATAATAATAATAATAATAATAATAATATAGGCAATATAATAATAATAATAATAATAATAATAATAATAATAATAATAATAATAATAATAATAATAATAATAATAATAATAATAATAATAATAACGGTCCAACGAAAGAGAATGATAAAGTTACCGATCTGGATAAGAGATCTTGGGAATTTTCAATGACTTTCAAAGCTGTCTTTATTAGGTTTTGTTAGATTTGGAAATAAACGTAAACTCAATCATTGTGACATACCACACGCAGTCTCCAATATTCACTTTTCTTTTCGTATTTGATATAAACGACGTATGATCTTCAATCAGTAGACATTTTGTATCTTTGTCATAGGCATTCAGTCATTGTTTTGTGGGCATGTACTTACAGAATACGTTTCACATACTTTTCAATGCAATCACCCTTTGGGGGGGAGAGGGGGTATATATTGACAAAAATAGCTAAAGAAAATCCACACCAAACTATAAATATGTAAAACTTGTGTTATTTTGGAATTGATCGGACCATGAAATATAAATCAGCTCCAACATTTTGCAAGATATCGTTCTTAACAGCAGTCCTCAATTGTCCTCAAATAACTTTTGACGCGTAAGCATTTACGAAATAATTGAGATTCCCATGCTTGTATTAACCTCTCTAGAAGCAGATAGTTAGAAGTGTGTATTTTGTCGGCAAAGTGACATACGATGTATCAAGAAGAGCACCACAGATGTCTCTATAAAATTTGCGTACTCAAGAAGTAATCTTTAAAATCCATTTTCAGTGCGTTTTGTCCCATTTCTGTCCATCAGCTTCACGAGGTCATAGCTTCCCACCGGTTGGACACAGGCTCATTAATTACACATCTCTTCTTCCAGGTCGAATTTATGGCACACTTAACTACCTCCTGATGTGATGTATACGTGATGTGTATAACCTCGCAATATGTTATACACTCGAACTGTCGAAAATCCGTCGCATTCTTATTATTGTGTATTTAAAGTAGGTCACGTACGGTTAGTGTAAATGAATCAATCATGATAGGTCAGGGCAACTTTGCTATTTTCATGTTTCATTGATAAAAGTTAGAATTTGCTTATATGTCATCGTAGCTTTCAAAGCAGTCTATAAATGTAATTAGTATCCATTAAAGTAGTAACATTACAAAGTTGTTCTTCCAGTCATCGTCGTCATCGCTGTCACAGTCTATGTTTTTATTGTAATTCTTTTTCTTGTTGTTATTGTTTATCTCCTTAAAGATCGACAATGGTTTGTAAATACTTCTTCTTTCGCAGTAAAATCATTTTGAAAATATTACGTGGACAGCAAAAGGTTTGACATTCCAATTTCACTTTTTATATTCAGTCTTATGTTTCCATGCCATATTCCTTACAAATGTAAAAATCATTCACTTGGTTGCATTGTTTGCAACTGAAGTCACTGTCAGTGGGTGATTTATCAAAAAAGATATAAAATCAGAGCTTGTTCAAATTAAGAAAAGTGTTTATAATAATATCAACAACACATTCTGTGTGATGATTTATTTGTTTGGACTTAGTTTGACTTTTAATTGGTTATCCATTTGTTTTGGAACGGAGTACATATTTCGGTGTTGGAAGAAATTTAAGTTGCATGGAATGTATTGATTGAACACTCAAACTCTCAAATAGTTATACAAGCACAAATTTCAAAATAAAACTAATAGGTTAGACACATTAAATCTGATCGATGTAGAAATCCACAATGACTATGATTTGTATACTGGAAATTTATTAAAGATGGATACGTGTCAGGTTACTCACGGGTTATGAGCGTTATTCGTATAGTATTGTACAAGCCCCACCTGTCAAAGGGTAAGTGTTAAGTCTCACTTGTCAAGGGGTATTGTACAACATATTATAATAATAATAATAATAATAATAATAATAATAATAATAATAATAATAATAATAACCCACTCACTTGTGATACTCGTTATGTAAGAGAGGACCACCCTCGATATAATTGCCCGGTTCGAGTATGAAAATAGATATAGTAAACTGAGCAGGTATGTTGAACAAACAACTCCGAGCCCCCGTAAAGATGAATAAACAATTTAATCAAATACATACACAATTATGAAACTTCCTTTCTATAGGAATACACACGGTTTAGAAATACAACTTCCACCGAATTACAATACGATTTGAAATAGAATTAAACAAGTTAGCCGTTCTATTACTTATAGTTTAAATATATCATAGGATTGAGTGGTACAATCGAAGTCAATGACTTGTTCGATTTTCATAACCTGTTATTCTCGGTCCTCGTTCACTGTTCAATCAATATCGTTTCAAGAAGTCGCTGTTTCGTCCAATTTCTAGATACTCTGCACTCGTGGATGTTTCCGCTTGATTCCGGACTTGTCCACTGTCTCATGCGTACACTGCAATTTCCGTCTCTCCCAATTTCTTTTCCCAAAGTTTACGGTGCTATTCCTGTAACTTCACGATCTTCCTAAAAAGCTATTTTCTTCCTTTCAAAACAAAATTAAAACAACCTAAGTCTCTCGTTACAATGCTTACTGTTGAGACTGTCCATTATTCCTGGTTCGAACAATCAGATATTCCTATCAGTGATAACAACTTTACGGCTAGTAATTAACTACACATGTCCTCAAATGAATGTAGTTATACACATTGTTAATTCGTTTTGCCTCGACCTAATACATTAACGTACTACACAGAGAGGCGTTGAATTATATACACTGTCGCTAAATTATCTATGAAATCAAAACTCAGTGAATTCACATGTATTCTTGTAACCCCTTACTACCGTGATACATTAAATTCTTAGAAACAATCATTATTCAAACAATATGATCAATTCAAGAATTAACGTAACACTCCTTATTCATACTCAGCATAATGTTTTTACGACATAAATTAACACTACGTTATTCTTAACTAAGGATTAAGGTAACAATTCCAATTCATAATTCAAAAGCACATTATTATACAAATGTATCAAATGAATTCATGCAAATACTTTCAATTCATAATACAAAACACATCATTATACAAATGTATCAAATTAAATCAATAATACAAATGTATCAAACGAAATCATGCAGACCTGTAAACTAAGCAAACATCATATATAAATTGCATCAACAATATACATGGAATTGTGACAGTACCTGTGTGTTTTTGGTGTGTCACTCAACCGTTGGTTTGGCGGTTTTCGACCATGCTTCCTTACGAATGTATTTCTCTCAAATAACATCCGGAGTCTTTACTAAATAATTCTCCCTCTGGCTCTCTTACAGAGCGATGTCAAGACTAACCTTTAATTTCACTGGTGCGATATTATGTTCTGAAGATCTTCGTACGGAAACACACCCCTTATTTCCGTGACCAATCAGAATCAAATGTATTTTTTCCCGCTTTCTCTAAAGTCACTTACGTCATGGTCAATATGACATGCTTGGTTTTAAGTAACAGAATGTCTGCATTTTCTCAATTCTGACACTTTCCGTGACAAATGAAACTTTAAAATGTCGCTAGCGGTCAGTCGGCTGCTGAACAAACACGATTTAATTAGTACAACGGTCACATCCTACTATACAGATCCCTCTCTTTGGCACGATGTGTCTTCATAAATCTAACTAATGACTAGGTGGCCTCAACTAATGTATAATTAATAGATCGACTGAAATTTGTAACTTCACAATACGAAACTCAATCTCTTTGGAGAGAAGAACTAAGTTGTGTGTCTCTGTCCAGAGTTTTATTATAATCCAAATGGCGAGCAATTATCATTTTCTCCTTTAAATTATCTGATTTTGTAAGATAAGATTACTTGAAATTAATGGCTCATATTGAAAAATACGCATACTTACAATTGATGACTAATTTTGAAAAATACTTGAAATGGATGACTGATTTCGAAATAAATGGTTACTTGAAACATCCTGCTATTTTTATATTACACTTTTGGTTTATCTCGTTCTTATTGCTAAATAGTTTCATCCAAATAAAATCACTAATAGGTCCAGTGGCGTACTAATATAAATGGCGCCCATGGCCATTGGTATAAATGGCGCGCACGGTGACGATGAGGATCCAAGGGTCCAGAATACGAGGCCTAAATGGCCGAAGCAAGGGAGGGTTTTTGGGAGGATGATATTCCCCCTCAGAACAACTAGGGTTAGTTTGGAGAGCACTGTAAGCTTCCCCAGATAACCATAGTCGCTTTCATATGCAGAAACAACGATCAACCGTCCTAATTCATCCGTATATGTACAGTAAGGCATTTAAAAATGGTCCCACTCAAGAAATTCTAGCTGCACACCTTCATGTAGGCGAGTCCCAATAAAGCAAATGAAAATGGAATTTGAATAGAAGAGTTTTACATTCATACATGTTGTGTTTGTTATCTTGTTAGTTGCCATGAATAGCATGCACAAATTTAAAATGTACATTGTCGAATGGATGGATATGAGTGCATTACTCGGTAACAGAATATCGTATATTAAATATTGCACATTGGTTTTCAATGCGTTCATTCCAATGTCACGTAGAACTGCCCTCGATTGCGTAATAAACAAAGGAATGGTTATAAGCCATGTATATATGTTAGATCCCGCGGCTATAGTTCAAAGGTATAAGAAACAAGCTTTGTTGGGTGTGAAAAGTCGCACGTTAACTTTGAAGGTTTTGTTTAAGAACAAATTGCCCTTATTTAAGTCGTAAATATCACTACCGTGACAGACGGCGCGTTTGCATTGTCGGCTAACTTGAATATAACAGGGTAGAATTGACTTCCACTCGGAATTGAGACAGGGCTTAGTCACCATTGTCAATCCGCATTTAGCTTAGTATTTTCGAAGCTAGGAACTCAGTAATTGTCCACCATCGTGCTGGAGAGGTTATAAAGCAATACTCCGAGGAACCATTTGGTGGCAAAAGTTCGTAAAGACATGTAAGTTATTTGCTCAATTGTTGCAGAATATTACGGCATTGCAGTTGCAATTATGTGCAGTATGTACCTACATTACTAGAAGTGATAGTATATAGAATTACCTTTGCCGTGTTTAATGTGCATGCGTATTTGAAAAAATGAGCTATGATTATGTAAAGAATTATGTATATTGCTAGCTCGTCGTCAGAATTAATATTGTAATTCGCTATTTGGTTATTTCGTAGTAAACTAGCGCATTTATTCATGTGATATTCTAGATTTTGCAACTGTTGAATTGATTGTAATTTTGGAAATTGGCCGCAGTGTGTAAATTTAATTAATATGTATGTAAGGATATATCGAAGCATGGATATTTGAATATTTGTTTACACTTTTTTGGAGTGTAATGTACATAAATGCGTCTGATTGTTGTGATATTATTAAGTATAATTAAATATACTGACGTGGCGCAATTTATTGATATCTGTATAATAAGTAGTGATACTGTGATTTTATTACGACGTTCTTTATCATACAAGAATGTATGGTTATTTTGATGTGCACGAATGTGTGACCGAAAAATGTAATAGCCTTTATCTGATGATTTATTATTGGTTAGTGTGAAACGAGATGGCTAAGGACACATCCTAACGCCCTTGTGTTTTCACGTGAAGCTTTTAGGGGACAGACCTTCAGTACAGTTAGTCGCGAGTCTCTAAGAAGAGAGACGGAAGTGAGACTATCAGAAGAGTCGGAGTCGACAAAGTAGTCAAGAGAATGTCGAGGAGGAGAAGGTGATGAAGGAAGAAGGGTATAGAGATGTCGAGAGGAGAAAGACTTTTGACCAAGTCAGGAGGAAGAGGAGAAGGAATGGATGAATAGGATATAATACACAGATGAGTAGAGTACAAGGAAAGGTGGAAAGCTATCTCACACTTTATATCAAATAATGCAATAGGCTGTTAGGCTCGAGAGGAAAAAGAGTGATTGTGGAATTATTGTCATTGATTATTAAATTGTATTAAATTATGATTCATTTGAATCTCACCTTTTGTGTACTCAGTAATTTAAATGTTGGCATTGCTGACTGGGGGCTAGGAACTTTCCCATTCCCTATCAGTATTTTCACTTCCTACAAAAAATAGCCTGGGTGGGACTTATATAGCAATTGAACTAAAATATTGAGCACCCCATCCCAAACATTATAACACACACACACACACACACACATACCACGGTGGCCGCCACATCAAGCGAAAAAGAAAACAAATACTTGTTTATCTACATATAATTAATACACGTTAACAATAGCATGTCGTTTAAAATTTATGGAATTGTGTCAGACTCTTACCTTGACATGTTGATACATCCACCTCATATTGATCCTTGTGTACGTATAATTATCTCCAACATATATAAATATCTCCAACATATATAAAGGCTTCTATAGTATTTAATATTTTCCAACGAGTCACCGAAAATAAATATTGAAAAATGTATTTTCCATCAAAACGGATGTTTTATTATTATAAGGCCGAAATTGTCAATATCTGATTTATTTTAAACAAACGTACATTAAACAGAAACATGTCAAGATTTTACGCATATTAAGTCAGACAGACGTGGATTTATGTGAGATAGTGAAACAAAAACATTATACACAGTGGCTGTAGACCAAGCTCCCTTTTTTAAAACTATATACACCAAATTATATTGCTAGAGGCATTATAACATGTCAACAAGCTTAGCTCAAAACATAAATATACATCCAGTGGACATTAAGAGACAAGAAAAGAACAACAGAAGCATGAAACTAAGTCGTGTTCGTCGGTTCCATGTAGCATCATACTTTACGTATATTTGGAGTCATTGTGTTTCTACAACTGCCAACCACATACTTCATTCTGCTTGTATCGTGCATTGCTTTGAATGAGAGCGTTGGATCTATTAATTAGATCCAAAGAACCTATCACTCTTAATTTAAATGTATCATTCGTTTTGTGTTCATCCTCCTACAAAGACGTACCTTAAGTATTGACTCCATGAAATGCACACATAATATCATTATTTTATCTATACCCCTCCACACACACACACACACACACACACACACACACACACACACACACAATTTCTCGTCCAAGTCAAAGCTCTGCACCCTCTCCCCGTACAACACGAAATTATTCAATCACTACTCCGTCACGACTGATTTTGGGAGACGAATATGTAACTACTGCTGTTTGAAAAAACAAAACTGATGGCATTCCGATTCAGGGACCATTCATATAAGTTTTGTTAACTCAGGTTGTTTTCATGCATATTGGCATTTATACGGCATGTGGCTAGCACATCATAGTCGTGATACACACTCGCCCCCCCACACACACACTGATAAATAAATTGTGCTTTGGGATATTCAAATGTTGTAATTAATTTTCGTCTCATTGCACTTGGATAAAATCTAAAATGATTTGTACACAAGCAAATGTTTATCAGATTTTGGGGATTATTCAAATCCGACTTGGTAGCACAGTCTACGTTTCTAAATCAGTGTAAATTAAACTGACAGCTACGGTCGTCAAATTAAGTCCGTTAGCTTCCCATGAAGACATGATATTCTATTAAGAAGTTACTATAGTTTTAATCAAAGATATATATATATATATATATATATATATATATATATATATATATATATATATATATATATATATATATATATATATATATATATATATATATATATTTATATATATGAAGACAGAATATTCTATTAAGAAGTTACTATAGTTTTAATCAAAGATATATATATATATATATATATATATATATATATATATATATATATATATATATATATATATATATATATATATATATATATATATATATATATATATATATTGTTACGTGCTTAGGCTCGAATAAGCAGCAACACAGAAATAGTGAAAACTAACAAGCTTGTATAACTTAAACAATGCATTTATTAAGTACAATTATTTTCATAAAATAAATAAACTTACAGTTTTAGAGAATCAAATCCTACATTAATCCAATATAAAATTAACAAAAATAATCCACTAATGGAATTGCAAGAGTCCTGATAAATAAATGTTCTAATAGTTCCAGGTTCGAATCTTGACGATGTAATATAAAATAGCTGACGATGCCACGTGATGTAGTTCTTGTTTTATTATCATCCAAATGAAATTATGAACACAGGTTCTTTTCCAAATAATTCCTCTTGCTTCAATGAATTGACACAAAGTCCAGAACAAGGTAATTAAAATTAACACTCAAACATAAAAACACAACTATTAACTTTATAAAAGCCCTGATTCTACTGAATCTCTCTTCCAGTACAATGATTAAAATACCCGTTTTTAATATGTAAACAAGAGATCACGTGATTTTCTAGAAATTGATAGAAGGTCTACCTTCACTAAATCACGTACTCAAAGAAAGATCTAGATATTTCCTACCCCCAAGAACTAAAAATAAAAAGTTGTCCTTGAAATTAACCAACAGTTTTAGAAGCTTGTTGACAATGTCTAAAGCAGGGTCAGGAATTAGGTCATCAAGCCAAGGTCAACCTGTTTACAGCTAGAGTCTAGGTCAGCCTGAATTTTCCAGAAAAATCTCCCAATTATTGAATATTAAACCCTAAATGACAAATTTGGATTGAACAATTAAAAAATAAATAATTTAAATCCAATAGACGTAACAATATATATATATATATATATATATATATATATATATATATATATATATATATTCTCTGAAAAAACCACTAACGTCCTTAGAGGTGTCTGTTTTCAACCAGTGTAACTTATATCTTTCAGTCTAGAAAAATGTATTAATAGATATGACCTTATCTGATAGTAATATGAACTGCGCGAACTGTATGTCGGGAATTGAATACAAAGACATGTTAAAAGAAATGGTATTAAGCGTGTAGTTGAGGGAAAAGACCATTATATCAACAATCACAAAAATGTATTACAGTTTTTAGATTCAAGCTCTATCAACATTACTTGCAACCGTTGATAATATCAAGCTTGTTTCTGCTGATGCAGTTACCGATGCTGATGTATGCTTTGATTGCCGCTGCTACTACCGATGAGATAACTGTACAAAAATGCTTTTGAAATGTACAGTATCAAATAGATATAACCATCTTATCGTGCAGACGACCAACAAAATATGCAGCTGTTTCTTGCAAAAAAAATTATCACTTCTTCTCTAACCACCATAAATCGACAGGAATCAACAAGACTTGTCCTTCTAACGATATATTTTGCCATTAATCAGCAAGACCTGTATTTTTGACGATTTTTCTTGTAATGAGAATATTGAAGGAAAAGCAATTTTAACCGTTCTTCCCTGCAAATTTTCCATCGAAAAGCGACAAGTAATGAAGAAGTATTTGAAAATAATTAATCTTATCGCAGGAGCGAATGATGTTACATTTAGAATTGTAACAAGTCATCATATTGAACATTAAAACTCCGGACCATATTTAATTTCATATATATCGCTCTCATTCAGAAGAGTAAAATTTCCTGAACACATTTTCTGATAATATCTGAACTATTGCATCAAAATGGACTGACCCATTGTTCGAAGTTAATGATAATGAGTCTAAATGAAACATATATACATACGTATTAAACGCATGGCGTAAATGTTTGGATATAATATTAGATTTGCAAAGGTTAAATTGCGGCATCCAATATATTAGATCAAAGGACGGTTGATAATGTAGTATGAAATAACGACAGAGAAACAGAGTATGCCCGGAATTCCCCACTCGTCAGAAATTACAAACAAAAACGCCCTCAGGTGTTATTTACATAACAGAAGACTCTAACACTACATAATTATCGCAGATACCGCATGTAGATTGATATATTATGGATGCGTTGAAGAGAAACATTATTTCACACCTAATGATAATCACGTAGATACGAGTCATGGTATCGTGTGACTTTATTTGGCAGGATCTGATAGTGTAATTACAACGAGGCCTGTAACGCTTGAATATTACAAAATGCTAGCATTGCATGGTACCGTGACTCTATCATTTAATTATACAAACAGCTATCTACCTAAACGTGTTATAAAGTTAATCAAGTATAAGTATTGACATACTTTGCCCCGACTAATGGGCACCTGGGCATTGTCCATTCTTATTTGGTGAGTCTGGACGTTGTCTTCTTCCTTTATGAGAATGGTTTAGCTTTGGAAGAGAAACAAAATATGATTCGAACTTCATACTCTTGCGAAAATACAACATACAATTTTTATGATGATAAAGCGACGGCTTTGTGAAAATATTAAAGACAATTGGATGAAATTTGTCACCCGAATGGTCTTAAATCATTCTAGTTTATTTAGCAATATTGTATTGTCTGATGTACAGCAATGATTTTAATTAGTTCTAGTGTATTTAACTATATTGTGTTACCTGATGAACAGCAATGATTTTAACTATTTCTAGTTTATTTAACTATATTGTATTGACTGATGTGCAGCAAACTGGATTATTGCTCTCCCAACTGAATATTAGGATCTATTCAGATGTAATAGAATAGTTATTAAATGGTCATTCTTTCATTTGATATTTAATAATTCTAAAGTTCAATAATAAATTTAAAATATTTAAAAATATACAACGGCGTTAACAAACAAAAACTTAAATAGATGCAAATATTTTATAAAGATGAGTGAATGGGGGGATATAATTGTTTGTCAACGATTGATTAGATAAAATGAGATATATAGTATAAATTATTGGTAATGATTGAATAGATAAAATCAAATATTCAACATAAACATGAACAGCCGAATTAAAATAATATTAATATATACTTAGTGTATGTTTCCATTCAATTTTTGTTAATCTCTTTTTGATGTAAATGCTCCAAGTTAAAATTTTAAGTTACCTGTATTGGCTGTTCAGCGATACGTTTGAAGCTAAAATGCATTTGAAATAGTGCTAATCAAATGATCACGAGTTCAATTAGTGTTTCAAATTATAATTTGAAAATGAAAAATGTTGAAATATTATAAAAATAAATTACTGGGAAATTAAAATTTTTACTTTCATGGTTATCCATTTCTTGCAACAAGTAAATCAGAATTTTATATTCATAGATTATCAATAATATTTAAAATAAATTCACTTTAATTTAAATCTTCTATGTTTATCTATGTATTCCTCGGCACATATACCGATTGAATTTATCATTTATCAATATATATATATATATATATATATATATATATATATATATATATATATATATATATATATATATATATATATATATATATATATATGCCTCTAATCTCTGAAGGGACCCAATTATTGAGGTTTGAAAAGAATCATACCACACTCGCTGAAGGTTTTCACCTGTAAAACTTTTACAAAACAATGTATTTGCCAAGACGGGTAAATTTCCAAACAACGGTTTGGGACACATGGTTAAAGACAGGTAGACGGATAGACATGTAGATAAACAGAAGGTATCACGTTATCAACCCTGCCATATCACATGCAAATAATTATGTTCATCAGATATGGGACCACTTGTGTCTGTGTCATGCATTCGTCTAATTCATAGGTACCATGGATCATGCAACATGAAAATGTATGCATTTTCACATGTCGTGTGTAACTGTATAATATAGTTTCCCCTAATGTCATGCCAATTGACAGTTGTTTCTATTTTTATTATTATTATTATTATTATTATTATTATTATTATTATTATATGTTAAACGTCGCTTGACAAATGCAATACAGTAATTAATACATACTTTTTATGAACGAGCATTGACGGCCATAACTGCGTCACACACGATTTCATGCAAGCTAAACGGGAAGAAATTACTATAGAGTACGAGGCAGACGATTAAGAGCAGAATGATTCAAATAATACATCTGCTTTTGGCATGGAGGTACTGAACCGTTTGAATTCAGATGTCAGTCAGGACAATTATATTTTATCGTAAGACCAGAAAATTAGCCTGCGGACATGTGCTTCATGTTTCACGGTGAAGGGCAGGTTCTGTTTGCAGTATTTCAGTTGCGACCCACCACGAGATATTTCGAGATTTGAACACGTGTGGGAAATTGAACTTTTCACGAACCCTCTGATTGAAAGTTATAATTCATTGAGAAGAACAACATTTACAGTTCGTCGTATTATTTATGTGCTTACATTTAAGCTCCAAGAAACGAAAAACAAACTTAAAATGAGTTATAAAAAAATGTATTCATTGCCTTTTCGTATTTGATTTTATTTTCACGTTTACTTGGTAACAACAAATTGTATGCGTTTCAGTTCAAATTATCTTTTAGCTTTAATTATTATAAATTTCCCACATGGTCAATCTTATTAAATCGTTCACGTAGTAAAGGAAGTGTTACAGCCTTCTGGTGACAATATACATTTCAAAGAAATCACTGTAAATTAAATCAAATTTCTACTCAGTGATATTTTTTTTTGGGACACAATGAAACATAAAAATTGCTAATAAAATTATTTAATCAAAAAGCCACTTTATAACGCATGTTAATTGCAATGCATAGTAGCATACAATTCTATATCATGCCCTGGCAATTACATTGTAGTATTAATTTATATAACATGCCCCTTCCAGTATATTGTAGCATACCATTCTATAGCATGCCCCTTCGAATACATTGTAGTATACAATTCTATAGCATGCGCCTTCCAGTACATTGTAGTGTACAATTATATAGCATGTACCTTCCAGTATATTGTAGCGTACAATTATATAGCATGTACCTTCCAGTATATTGTAGCGTACAATTCTAAAGCATGCGCATTCCAGTACATTATTGAATATAATTGAATAGCATGCCCTGTCCAGTATATTGTAGTAGACAATTATATAGCATGTCCCTTCCAGTACATTGTAGTATACAATTATATTGCATGCGTGTCAAGTGCCAAATTTTTCGTCAGTGAAATCTTTTAATTAATTCTAAGTCTAGCCGACAATTAACTGTCTTGGAGTAGAGTTTGACGAAGGAATGTTTACCTAACTGGGTCACACTGTTAGAATGTTTATAGTAAAAACGGACTAGTCGTTATGACAGGTTAAAAAGAGGGAAATTCTCACGTAAAGCTGTCAAAGTGATTTGGAACAAATGGTAGGGTGTTATTTCGACCCAAGGTGGCATTTTTGGCATCTTGATAGGCAGTTTTCCAAATGTCTGTAGGAATAGCATTTATTCCAATTGGTCAAATATGAAATCAGGGGTGTGTCGAACCCTGAAATAGGGGGAAATATATTCTTTGAGCAAATGAATTTGAACCAGTCTAGGAATTACCTCTGTAAGAGAGGGTCAGTATCATTAATTCCGAATATACGCAGTAGAAGACTCCGAACGTACTTAGGAAAAGATGTTCGTAAAATTGGGTTCCAGAAGAAAACTGAATTTGGAACGGTTGTAAGACGTCAAAAAACACAAGGTATTTAACTCAAATTCGCATTTATCATGATGTAATTTATATGATGTATTGATACTATGGTACGAATAGTTCGGTATTACATTGATTTAATAACGTACTTTGATATGATGTTTCTTCGTTACAGATGCATGATGTGTTCATATTTTTGTATGGATACTTTGGTTATTACAGTGATTTAGTAATGTACTTTGAATTCTGAATTAGCATTTTTCACCTTATATACTTAGGTACGTTAATGGGTGGTGTTGAAAACCCGCCGTGTACATGTATGAGTGGAAAGTGTTACATTAATTTGGATTTATCATATTAGTGAATATTGATTGTGGGCTATGATATATTGCCTCATTTTACGTAATGATTTACGGGAATAGATGTGACTTTCCCAAATTCTGATGTCGATAATTAGCGGTATAACTGTATTGATTTGAAGACTTGTGTAGTATTTGTTAGCTGTATAAATGTTAACACTGATAGTAAGATCTGATTGTTCGAACCAGAAAGACGGACGGACAATCTCAACTCTCAAAACTTAACGAGATACTTAGGGGCGTTTTACCCTTTTCTTTTCAAAGGAAAATAGTTTGTTTGAAGAGAGAGAAATAGCGAGGAGCTCGAAATTCAAAGGAGGGAAAAGAAGTTAGAAGTCAGAGTTGTGGAATCCCACGTTCAACCAAAAGGCAAGTTAAAGTCGAGACGCACGCAGAAGGAAAAAACAGTCGACGAACAGTCATTGTGAATTTACCAAGCGGTCCAATGTTAATGAACACTCGATTTCGTGATGAAATTTGCTATCAGCTATTAACGGCTAAATTCATCTATTTTATTAGTGTTTGAATTTTAATTAATGTATCCATTATTTTAAAGCTTCGGTTTTAAAGTGCTTCTGAACTAAGAGTATTCAGAAGGAAAGAAAATTGTAATTTACTGTGTCATTCTTTTCTTGATTTTATTTTAATTAAATTCTTTTTTATCTTTACGGGGGCTCGTGTGTTGTCTTTGTTCAAGATACCGACTCAGATTACCATATCCATTCTATGGCCGGGCAAATTACACCGTAGAGGTCATCCTTTAGATAACGAGTATTAGCGGGAGGCGGTTTCGAGTGTTGTTTTACAAGTTGCGCAATACCTCTGATCAGCGGCTTGTGCAATATTGTACCAATAGCGCTTGATACCGAAGCACCCCGTTACAATGCGCCTTCCAGTATGTTGTAGTGTACAATTCTATAGAATGTCCCTTCCAGTACATTGTAATGTACAATTCTATAGCATGTCCTTCCAGTACATTGTAGTGTACAATTCTATAGCATGTCCTTCCAGTACATTGTAGTGTACAATTCTATAGCATGTCCCTTCCAGTACATTGTAGTGTACAATTCTATAGCATGTCCCTTCCAGTACATTGTAGTGTACAATTCTATAGCATGTCCCTTCCAGTATATTGTAGTGTACAATTATATAGCATGTCCTTCCAGTATATTGTAGTGTACTATTATATAGCATGTCCTTCCAGTACATTGTAGTGTACAATTCTATAGCATGTCCCTTCCAGTATATGGTAGTGTATAATTCTATAACATGCCCTTTCCAGTACATTATAGAATATAATTAAATTAAATAACATGCACTGTCCAGTATATTGTAGTGTACAATTATATAGCATGTCCTTCCAGTATATTGTAGTGTACTATTATATAGCATGTCCTTCCAGTACATTGTAGTGTACAATTCTATAGCATGTCCCTTCCAGTACATTGTAATGTACAACTATATAGCATGTCTCGTCCAGTATATTGTAGTTACAATAGTAAAGCATACCCTTCCAGTACATTATAGAATATAATTAAATAACATGCCTCTTCCAGTACATTGTAGTGTACAATTCTAGGGCATGCCCCGTCCATTACGTGGTTGTATATATGCTCTCCCTCTCTTTCCTTTGTCTCGTCTTGGAAGAATTGCAATTTATATTTTTGTGTTAAGGGTATGCCTTGCTTGAGAGAAACAATTCTACATTACTCTATTTTTTTACCAAGTACGTTCGCGTTGTGTACCAGTTTCAATGAATTTATTCAAATTTATACGATATTACGTTGCATTGTAATGGTCTGTATGAACGATTTGCTCTCACATGTTGCATATACATTTATATACCCACCCTCATGCATTGAAAATAGTTGCGATTTCAAAATTGTTAAGATTTTTGATCCACCTCAGTTATTACTTTGTAATTACAAAGAAGTGCTCTGGTCTTTTTAGTTGCAGTACTCTGTGCTGTTAGACGAGGTAAACAGTCTTATAAGGAAGTGATTGAACAAGGCTAACGAAAAATAAATTTAGACTGGGGGATGGAGAAACTACTTTGAAAATATGTGCAAGTCTGTTTTTGATAGATTTATTTTGAACTTTTTTTTTATTTATCTACATACGAAGTTCAAAAACAATGTATTTTAGGAAATGTCGAGGATTCGAGTTCATGCACTTGTATTCGATACTTTTGAATATAGCGGGGTCGTAAACGTTTTAAAGTAATTCAAATAAACCAAATATATATCGATGAAAAGATTTCCAGTTGACCTAAAGTAATGGCCTGATTCTATAGACAAAATGAAATTGTCATTGAGAATGGGATACAAATTTGGCACGCACAAATGATATGTAAATCCACCGAAAAATAGGACAAAACAAGAAAATATTTCTGGTGTTCAAATTCTTGCGAAACATTATATTCAATTTCATATAGTGTATTGTGTAAAACTGAGATTCGATATTCGAGCTTCAGTAAGGCGTGTCGCACAACTGACCGAAATACGAACGTTGAATTTGGAAGGTACCTTGTGTTTGTTTGATACGTTATTTGTAGCCAGTTTAGAAAAAAAAAACATTTAGTTTGGGGTGAATTGTTTTGGGACAATGATCATGTTTATAGCCTTAAGATCAAATAGATTTCGCATGGGCTAATACATATTTATGATAGGTTGTACGGAAGTATTACGTGTTAAAATATGGACAGATATGACGTGATCTAAGCAAGTCAGAAATGTTGACAACTTCAAGAAAATAGCCTCCTGAATAATTCTGAAATTTCCTATTCCTTTATTTCGAAAGTTTTGTTTTCACTTCAAAAGTTCCTACGTATGCCAAAACGCATTATTTTAAAGAAATCGTGACATATATGTCTTTAAACCATCTTTCTCCAGATTAAATCTCGAACAGAATTCAACAAAGTCATCGAATATTGAGCTTTAATCTCCGATCAAATAAAATCTAGTTATTCCGCAGTTAAAAACAACAGCTCTTATAATGTATACCTACCTTTTGGAAATTCCATACCTTTTGGAAATTCCATACCCCCTAGGATGCAAAGTTCAAATTACCTTGCTTCCATTAAAATATCATCAAAGACTATTTCTTTACCAGCTGGATTTATATATTTAATCAATGTAGTCAGAAATAGTATATGCATGTTTTATTCGATGTATGTATATATCTCATTAGTATGACTCGGCCGGGGATCAAACTCACGACCCTCCCATTCCGCGACGGACGCTCTAACCACAAAGCCACCGGAGCGGTTTAAAACTCTTTTTAAATCGAATGAAATCATTCCGGTTGTAACGGGGTAGTCGGCATCAAGTGTTATTGGTACAATATTCCACAAGCCCACTGGTCAGAGGTATTGCGCAACTTGGAAAAACACCGAAACAGTCTCCCGCTAATACTCGTTATCTAAAGGATGACTTCCACGGTGTGATTTGCCCGGTTATAGAATGAATATGGCAATCTGAGTCAATATCTTGAACAAAGACAACACACGAGCCCCAGTAAAGATAAAGAATTTAATCAAAAGAATCAAGAGATGAAAAGACACAGTAAATTACAATTTTCTTTCCTTCTGAATACTCTTAGTTCAGAAGCACTCGAAAACCGAAGTTTTAAAATAATTGATACATTAATTAAATTTCAAACACTAATAAAATAGACAAATTTAGCCGTTAATGACTGATAGCAAATTTCATTACGAAATCTAGTGTTCATTAACATTTGACCGCTTGGTAAATTCACATGACCTGGTGTAACGTTGTCGAGCCGACCATTTGAGACTAGGTAAGGTTTTAAAGAAATGACAAAACACGTTCGGTTAAATAAAAATTATATTAAAAAAATCAACATGATATATATACTATAGGTATATATTATATATGTATATAATGAGCACACAATACACAAACGAATCTACTACCCTACTAAATGTCTGTAGTCATCCACTACTGTACTATATATCTGCAGTCATCCACTACTGTACTATATATCTGTAGTCATCCACTACTGTACTATATATCTGTAGTCATCCACTACTGTACTATATATCTGTATCCAATATACAAAACGTAGCATTACATTGACTATAGACACGATATTCGTATCTCACACAAAATAGTCAATAAATCAAATCATAGGGTTCAATTCACTATAAACACGCTATTCGTGTCACACAAAAATAGTCAATAAAACAAAACATAGCATTCAATTGACTAAACACGCTTTTCGTGTTTCACACAAAATAGTCAATAAAACAAAACATAGCATTCAATTGACTAAACACACTATTCGTGTTTCACACAAAATTGTCAATAAAACAAAACATAGCATTCAATTGATTATAAACACGCTATTCGTGTTTCACACAAAATTGTCAATGTATCAAAACATAGGATTCAATTGACTATAAACACGCTATTCGTGTTTCACACAAAATTGTCAATGTATCAAAACATAGGATTCAATTGACTATAAACACGCTATTCGTGTCTTACATAAGATAAGTCAATAAAACAAAACTACGGACGTTAACACTGCACTTCCTTTCGGTGCGACAGTTCATGTTTGTCCGTCTCCACTCCACCGGTTAACATTGGACTGGAATACTCATCTATTCACTCGTTGACCGGCGAGCTGAATATAAAAATGGACAGTTTTCCAAATAATAAAACGAATTAACGCAATACACAATAAAACGAACGTGCTATTACGAAACTGAACATTTGACTGAAACATTAACCAAAAAGAACGCATTTGACTCACCCAACTTTTTGGCTCTAATTCCCGACAAATGAAACGTTTAGAGATCTGCTCTAATGTCCACTGCGTCTTAAAATGACCCTGCACTATACCTATATAATAGTATGCTGTACATGTAAAAAGTGATTCGCGCGAAACCTTCATTATACGCGCGGCACGTGCGACTCGCTGTACAGGACAACTCACTTAGAGGAGTATGGTGTACCCTCTATGCCATATCGGGTATTTCGTAACACCTGGTCGTCGACTGTTTTTTTTTTCTGCTTGCGTCTCGACTTTACTTGTCCTCTGGATGAACGTGGGGTTGTCACAACTCTGACTTCTAAATTCTTTTTCCTCCTTTGGATCTCGACTCTTCGCTATTTCTCTCTCTCTTCAAACAAACTATTTTCCTTTGAAAAGAAAAAGGGTAAAACGCCCTAAGTATCTCGTTAGGTTTTAAGAGTTGAGATTGTCCGTCCGTCTTTCTGGTTCGAACAATCAGATCTTACTATCAGTGATAACCTTTATACGGCTAGCAAATACTACACAAGTCTTCAGATCAAT
>JAQISU010000268.1:627500-755000 GCA_029339505.1 Unio delphinus | reverse complement strand
GCCTAGTGGTTAGAGCGTCCGCGAGAGGTCGTGGGTTTGAACCTCGGCCGAGTCATACCAAAGACTTCCAAAAATGATACTAACGGCTTCCTCGCTAGACGCTAGGCGCTTAGCATTATGAGGTTAGTGTGAGGACTGGTCGGTTTGGTGTCAGGATAATATGACTGTGTGGGACATTGTGCTACATATCTGTGGCATGATGCCCCATTGCTAGACGTCATATAAACTGCCACACTGCAGACATCATAGCGATATGAGAGATTGGTAAAGCTACGTTAAAAATCCCCCCCCCCCCCCCACACACAGAGGCATGTAATTTCTACAAAGGCTAGGTGAGTGAATATATTTTTTGTGTGAATCAATTATTTTGCATTATATATTAGGTTAGGTGTTTTTCTCTTCTAAAAACTGGAACTTGCATGGTAAGTTGCTGAGTAGCCATGTCAATAGTGACGTTTTATTTGTTTGTATTGTTTTATTCTTTTCAAAATTCTTAACTTTATGGTTTGAAATTAGATGTGTGTGTGTGTGTGTGGGGGGGGTTGTTTCACAATTTATTAACTTTTGCATTTTCTTACAATGGAATGCATTTATTATGTAGAAAGTATTTGTTAAAGCTTTGACTTTTCCAAAGGTGTCATTCAGTGGAGCAGGGAGTGTCTATTATATTGAACGCACACTGCCCCCTTATTTTAAATCCATTTCCATAAACTACCTATTCACCCACCTGCCCAGCCTATACATGTTATCTCGTCTCGATGTTAAATTGATGTGCATTTCGTGTGTAAGAGATGCATAAGTTATACCTAATAACACGACACACATAAAGACAACGGCATAATGGCATTCCTTTTCCACCGATCTCTATCATTAACCGCTTCAAAGAAGGCATCCTGAACAAATCAGCATTTTGCTTGGATTTGAAGAAATCATTCATCTAACTTTCTACCTGACTTAATTATGCTTTTTAATAACCATCAAAGGTCTGCATGGCATTAACATGGCGTTATAAACACCTCACTCAACAAGAGCTATGTGTTACTTAACATGGATCTGATATCTATTTATCCTCTTGCGATTTTTCCATTCCATCACAAAAGTGCTCTGATAGCTTTGTCGGTCTCTGTAATGTAGGGTAGAAATTTCTCTATCATTAAGGCCCACAAATGTACTTATTATTATTATTATTATTATTATTATTATTATTATTATTATTATTATTATTATAAATTCCAGTCAAAGTAACGAATTGTATCTTGACAACCCTACGTGTCAAAGTTCTAAAAAAAAATCTCCATGATCGATGAAACTTTATTTTGCTTCACGTATTTTATAAACAGCCAATCTATCTGCAGTGATATCAATTGATATCCTTACCCATCCCCCCTCACTCTCTCTCTCTCTCTCTCTCTCTCTCTCTCTCTCTCTCTCTCTCTCTCTCTCTCTCTCTCTCTCTCTCTCTCTCTCATAGTATAAGTTTGTTAAAATTAATTAAATTCGACAGGTTTGATCCATACAGTCAAATAAATCATCAATCAATAATGAAGATATTTGCTTATGCATGCATACGCACATTCCTATCTACACGCATAAATGCACCCATGCGCGTTCACATTATATACATATACCCATACCCGTACATACATACATACATACATACATACATACATACATACATACATACATACATACATACATACATACATACATACATACATACATACATACATACATACACCGCACATTTGCGCAATTCTAATTTTAGACATTTAACTTTTGATCAAAATAGCACAAGTCTGGAAGGGTAAAATTTTATAATCGATTTTCGTATTTTAGGCATGTGTAACCGATTATAGCCGCTGTATTGAACACATGATACACTTTTTAGATAAGATTCCATATCTGGTTAGTATATATATATATATATATATATATATATATATATATATATGGATTGCATCTCTCTGATATAATTCAGTTGGGTTAAACATGATTTTAAGGTTTGGCCTACGTTTAAAATACAAGAAATATGTAAATTATGAAGGTGATATTTTAGCACTACAAAATATTGTACCAATCCGTAACACCCTCCACACAATTCGGAAAATATATTTTTATACATAACTGAGCAACCGTGTGAAGCTTTCTCCAAACCAGCCAGGTAGTTTAGTTACCTTTTGAGACAGATTGTCAGTATCTTCTCGTTGGTCGATGGTTCTTCCAAGAAACCTAAGCATATCATGTCATACTAAAAACTTTCAATATCGGACAATGTTGCTATCGAACGCCTTTAATATCGGAAACCCTGATTCTGAGCTCTTTACTCTCCTTCAGTGTTTACATTGAAACATTTCTTTGTAACAAAATACTCTCAACTTTGGGAATACAACCCTTGACGACTCTCGGTCGTTTCTTTTAAAGGACGATGCTGGTGAGACGAAAGAGATTTCTCTCAAAGAAACTGAAGAATTAATAAACCAGTTTCATGAAAATACATGTTTGACGAATGTTGATGTGGGATCGATGCAGAAAATCATTGATGATGTTGTTATTGTTGTTATGGTTCTAACATCATTTGTCAGCACATGGTAGGCTATACATATCATCCTGTATATTTATTGGAGGAAGAACACAGGAGAAGCCCGCGAAGAACCACCGACCAACGGGAAGCAACTGACAAGTTCGAGACTCGAACACACGCGATGAGATGTGAGATGTCAGTAGTCTGGAAAGGTGATTGCTTTAGATCGCTCATCCACTCAGGACCGCGGCATGGATGAACAGAAGAAAGTAAGCGCTTACCGTCACATACGTAATATCCTGAGTTGGAAATCTTAAAAGTTCTGTAAAAGAAAGCAATTCTTGATCATTTGGGTCTCAACATGATCGAGATTTAAGAACAAACGTGCAAAATATATGCCGTTAAGCCAGGTGATACAAATCTTTCTTCCTGTTGACGTTTATACGACGACATCGCAGTTTGAATACCTTCATCCTATCCATGTTTACAGGACTACATCGCAGTTTGAAATCCTTTTTCCTGTCCACGTTTACAGGACAACATCGCAGTTTGAATTTCTTTCCTCTTTTCAAGTTTACAGGACGGCATCACGGTTCAATTCCTTTATTCCTATTAAAGTTTACACATAAAAAAACAAGCTTCTTTTCCAGTTTCACTGTTCCTTGTCCATTATATGGTCCTGTGGGCATATAGAAATGCCTTTATCACCTTCATATCCACTTTTTTCACCTTAAATATCTTTCTGAAACGAAACTAGAGTAGATACAACATCAAGAATGAAGAATTTTTGAGGTATTATAGTCATTCCTGGTAACTCTCTATCACATGATACAATGTGTCTGAATTCATGGACTCTGCCCACCCAGTCTGTTAATACTGTTCAATCTGATTACGTTTTAACATCTATCAAAAAAAAAAGCCATAAAGGAAGAGTTACTTATGTAAGCTGTAAATACAAACACTCGGACCCGAATATTGTTTTTTTTAGGTAAATATTATATGTCACAGCTTCGACAAAATGCTAAACCAAACCATTTTTCGAACTTTTAGTAGGGATTTGTTTCTCCATTACCCTCTATCATGCAAAACTTGTTTTTCCGCCAATAATTAGCTTAATCCATTATGCAAGTAAGTATGCATCAAGACATAGTTGTAATAATGGGGTTTTAACGATAATAGCATCAAGTAATGTTTTATTCCGCCTTTTCCTTGTAGTCTAATGCCGTTACATGATACGTAGCCAAGCGGCGCAATAGTTACGGAAATCGGAGATGAGAGTACGTTTTCACATCTCTTTGGTTTCATACGAAAAACTAAGAAATCTTGAGCGTATTGTGCCGACGTACCAAATGTTTGGCCAAACAAATGTTCCCGATATGCCAATGAAATGTCAAAGGTTAAAAACACGATAAGCATGACAATCCCGATACAAAGCATTCGTCTTTTTTTTCTCATAACAAAAAAAGAATACATTTAAAGGCACAGCAGTTGCATGGTAGTATGGTAACAAGATTATCAGAGCAAGAAAAATATCCTTCAAAGACACTACAACTATTTTTCCCAAATGATTAAAAACACTTCGAACAAGAAAAGAATTACTACCTGAATCTTCAGAGCTAAGATTTATCGATCTTAATCGACTGTGTATGCATGATTTAATCTTTAGACCATCTATCTCCTACATTGGGAGCTGACATAAATACCACATTGTGTAAGTTCACGTTCGATCGTACGTTGGAATTATTGTCGTTTATCATCTTAAAAGATATGTACGACTCTTTTATTTTATTCACTTTTGCGCATTAATTAATTTAGATTTGTTTATTTCAATGCCTCTCACCAGCAAGCCACGGGCCTTATGGCATCCCGACTGTCTGCTTTACCAGCTCATGTCCTTCCAACTGTCTGACCGACTTCTCCTGCCCTACCAGCTGTCACCTTACGTTGTTTTGTTATATCTATGTTAACATAGTGAGTTCGAAGAGGTCCCTATACTAATGTCAAAAATGTGTTAGTCACATATCCTAATGTCAAAAATGTGTTAGTCACATTTCCAAATGCCAAATATGTTTTAGTCACATATCCTAATGCCAATGATGTGTTAGTCATATATCCTAATGTCAAATATGTTAGTCACATATCCTAATGTCAAATATGTGTTAGTCACATATCCTAATGTCAAATATGTGTTAGTCACATATCCTAATATCAAATATGTGTTAGTCACATACCCTAATGCCGAAAATGTGTTAGTCACATATCCTAATGCCAAAAATGTGTTAGTCATATATCCTAAAGCCTAATATTCCTATTTAAAGCCACACGAGACCGCTCCGGTGGCCTAGTGGACAGAGCGTCCACCTCGGATTCGGAAGGTCGACGGTTATTTCCCCGACTTCATCATACCAAAGACTTATAAAAATGGTACTAACAGCTGCTGTCACGATAATGTGACTTGGTGGGACATCATGCTACATGTCTGAGGCATGATGCCCCATCGCTAGACATCACTATAAATGGCCATACTGCAGACATCATATCGATATGACTGTCTTTTTACAGCTACGTTAAAAATCCAAATCTCTCTCTCTCTCTCTCTCTCTCTCTCTCTCTCTCTCTCTCTCTCTCTCTCTCTCTCTCTCTCACACACACACACACACACTATCTTAGTCACAGATCCTGATGCCAAAGATGTTAGTCACATATCATAATGTCAAAGCTATATTAGTCACATATCCTAATGCCAAAAATTGTGTTAGTCACGTAACCTCATGCGAAAGATACGTTAGTCACATATCCTAATGTCAAAGATGTGATAATCACCTATCTTATTTAGATATTTGTGAATATGGACTTTTTCCACTCAATAGTTTGTGGATTTATTTAGTACTAAGCATAATTGTTTGTTTCCGAAACAGTGTATCATATACGTTGGCT
The DNA here is from genome assembly GCA_029339505.1 of Unio delphinus. NCBI lineage: Eukaryota > Metazoa > Mollusca > Bivalvia > Unionida > Unionidae > Unio > Unio delphinus. The sequence continues at coordinate 749,542 of JAQISU010000268.1, read as the reverse complement.
AAACATAACTGATTAAGTTTAGTAATCTTTATTTAGGTTTCGCTACACTTTTTCTTATCTCATCTTTTCCTCGCCAATCACGTGTGTTCAGCGCAACCCAGTTCTCGCCTAAGATGGCTTTAACGGTCGAATGGAAAGTCTAGTATTGACTTAACCACGTTTTGTGCCACATTAGACTTAATACAATTATGCACAGTTACTTGTTTTGGACATGTCCTTATTCGTCAATGCGCAGGTCGTATGATGTCATACTGTGTTATATTGTAATTTTGGCCCTATCTTCCTAGACTTGAATTTCGGTTGTAAGCGTACATGTTGCTCTAAATATGTTACTAATCATTGTTATTGTAATCCGATTTGGTTTGCTTGGGCATTTGTGATGAAATGTCGGAAGTTTAATTTTCACAATCATTACCAATCATATCTTAGGTATTTAGATGGTGTTGTTTATCCAAAAGGGCCATTGCAGGGCTAGTGTAAGATCGGACATAATCTCTCTCTCTCTCTCTCTCTCTCTCTCTCTCTCTCTCTCTCTCTCTCTCTCTCATCCACATAATATTGGAGAAAAATATATATTGAAAACAGTTTCATTGCTTGTGATTCTATATCTCTGAGAATTTCGTTGCACATTATATGCTTTGTCACAAAGCGGAATAAAATAATTTATACAGGTGAATCAGGCTATGATGCCTTATTCACATTGCTGGTTGATTATGTAAATGAATACAACATACGTGTGTACTGATTATAAGGAATTACCTCAATTATACCGGTAGGTTCGTTTGTCAAGTCATCCGAAGCAATTTGATTTCTCCACACTATTCAAGATTTCGGAGTCTTCTGCGTGAGAAAACTTGCACAAGAATGACGGAAATCTCTCCAGGGAAGTGCTTAACTTCAAAGTAATAGTATATTTAAATTCTTTAATGCGATGATTACCAATTTATAAACAATCCCCAGTAATTTTACTTATTTTACTCGTGCAAATACAGGTTGCAACATACATAAATAATTCTTCTACATTTGGTCCACACTCATCTAAATATTATATTTCCGATCTTGAGACAGATGGCTAAATAATTCATAGTACCAAGTACGGGCCTTGAGACTGGTCTTCCTTCTTTCTACTTTGGTATTTAGAGTGATAATTAGTGTTTTGCTATCATGACACGCCACATTCCTTTCTGTCTGAATTTTTCCACCTGTACGTGAGAGGAATATAGATACTGATACCGACTATACGCCATATACAAATATTCAATGAAAGGTCTGTCCGTAAGCCATTAGCAGATTGAGAACAAATTTTAAACTGGCTTCAAAAGAATTTAGATGCAAGTTTCAATTTCAAATTATGTTTACGACTGACTGGCAATGGATAACTAAATCTTTCGCATTCAAGTCATCGAATCTAGATATATCTTAGAAATAACTGTCAAGGTTTCAGTTCTGTTGGTCTGTCAAAATGGCTGTTTAGTCTTCATAAAAATATCAATTTTTCTTGTTTTCCTTTCCTTCTGTTCATATTTGTTTCTTTTGTGCTTTTCTTCAACAACGTGGTCATTTGAGACCATTGTCTACGATCTATTTTCTCTTGCATAAAAATGTCAACACTAGCTTTTAAACAACCAATCCCATACTGGTATCGATATAGGCTTCCTCTTTGAGGTCCTACCATTAACCAGTAACAGCAAAACAATACTAATCTCGTACAAGAAATTCTTATTTTGTTGTAAACTATACATGGTTATAGCCCATATGTTTCAATAATTGCGTATAGATAAGAAAAACTGTTGATCAATTACATATATAAAAAATCATGTTGGTCAGTAAAACATATAAAAGAAACTGTTGGTAACTTACATATATAAGAGAAACTGTTGGTCAAGTAAATATATAAGAGAAACCGATTCTTCACTGTGATTCATCGTTTGTATCTCTTCCTTTACAAAACGTCATAGTAACACACGTCATTTATCATATATCCATGTCCTTTGAGGGAATCATTTTTCAGCATTAACCCGTCTGCCAACTGTAACAAATGTTACTGCAAAATTTTCTATTACCATTACTTTTGACGCACGAGTTCGCTAGCAAATATCAAGTCTGAGCTATAGAGACGGACGTGTGTGTTTGATAAAAGCTTGCTTTAAGAAATAACAGAATCAAAACGCATTTAAAATATACGGAAAACAAGAATAAACACTGCGATATAATCTGTAACTGCGAAACTGGGCGATTTATATATGATTCTTTTGGCTGTTTACTTTACATAGACGATTTTCATATGACATTTATATTTATGTATGCCTAGCGCCAACACGACAAAAAATATAAACGTCGAAACATATTTTATGTTCTGAACTGTACTCATCCTTTAGAATGAGAAAGCCAGACAGATACAGGAAGAATCTGGATAAACGTAAGGGATAGCTAGTGTGAAGATAGCGTCCAATGGTTGATGTTATATAGATTACTCTGAGAAATACTGACCTAAGTCCAGTCTAGAGTCGAATGATCATTATTGATCAATTGACTGAAAAAAGAACGTAAAATACCCGAATGTTCCTTTGAGCAGTCGAGGAAGAGGATGAATTTAAATATATGCAGATATTAAAGGGTATTACATGCTTTGATTCGGGAATACAAAGAATGGTTTTGATTAAATGTATTAAACATATAAAAAATAAGTTGAAAACGTTTGTCCGGCAGTCCAAGTATACTGTACTCAAACGAAATGCGTTTAAATTCAGGATTTTTTTTTAAATCTCAAAAATGACAAAGAGTAAATAAAGAAAATATTAAAGTATTAAAATGCATGCACAGGAACAGCACACGAATAAACCAAAACACAAAAAACGAATATGTATTTAAACATTGGCGCTATGTGCCTGCATTGCAAAGCATTTCATCTGAACACATATACAGTGCGATACATTGTAATTGAATACGCATACAGTAAAATGCATTTTAACTGAATACGCATACAGTGTAATAAATTTTAGTTGAACACTCATACTTTGCAATGCCTTCGATTTCGTCTACGAATATATTGCAATGCATTTCAATTTAATACGAATACATTGCGATGCATTTCAAATTAATACAAATACATTGCGATGCATTTCAATTTAATACGAATACATTGCAATGCATTTCAATTTAATACGAATACATTGCAATGCATTTCAATTTAATACGAATAAATTGCAATGCATTTCAATTTAATACGAATACATTGCGATGCATTTCAATTTAATACGAATACAATGCGATGCATTTGAATTAAAACTGCATAAATTGCAATGCATTTCAATTTAAAACGAATACATTGCAATGCATTTCAATTTAATAAGAATACATTGCGATGCATTTGAATTAAAACTGCATAAATTGCAATGCATTTCAATTTAAAACGAATACATTGCGATGCATTTCAATTTAATACGAATACATTGCAATGCATTTCAATTTAATACGAATACATTGCAATGCATTTCAATTTAATACGAATACATTGCAATGCATTTCAATTTAATACGAATACATTGCAATGCATTTCAATTTAATACGAATAAATTGCGATGCATTTCAATTTAATACGAATATATTGCAATGCATTTCAATTTAATACGAATACATTGCAATGCATTTCAATTTAATAAGAATACATTGAAATGCATTTCAATTTAATACGAATACATTGCAATGCATTTCAATTTAATACGAATACATTGCAATGCATTTCAATTTAATACGAATACATTGCAATGCATTTCAATTTAATACGAATACATTGCGATGCATTTGAATTAAAACTGCATAAATTGCAATGCATTTCAATTTAAAACGAATACATTGCGATGCATTTCAATTTAATACGAATACATTGCGATGCATTTGAATTAAAACTGCATAAATTGCAATGCATTTCAATTTAATACATATACGTTGTAATGCATTTCAATTCAAACTGCAAACATTGTAATGCAGTTTTATTCAACACGAACACGTTGTGATGCATTCCAATTCAGCACTCCTGCATTAATGCCCGATAAAAAAAAAAATGCTCACACGATAACATAGCTACGAATACCTCTATGCAAGTGAAACACATGGCCAAAAATTTTCACCACTCTCAAAGCTGAACAGTTGATAATGTAGTCAAGGACTTTTTTCGTAACCAATTTTTAATGGAATTTACTTAACAATTTTGACAGGTAATCACACGCAGAATGTGAGATCAATAATTTGTCTTTCAATATAGAGGGGTGTTTCATCATTGTTGGTAATAAACTTTAATAGTCGCTAAGCTTCACACCTTGTAAAGTTACAATGTTACTCACCGATACAATCTGAACAAAAGAATAATGTGCTAGGCCAATTCAAAAGTATACTGTGTTAGACCATTTCAAAAGTATACTGTGTTAGGCCATTTCAAAAGTATACTGTGTTAGACCATTTCAAAAGTATACTGTGTTAGGCCATTTCAAAAGTATACTGTGTTAGGCCATTTCAAAAGTATACTGTGTTAGGCCATTTCAAAAGTATTCCTAAATGTCTAAGTTAAACTATTCAGATGGTTGATCGTTTAATAACTAGGTTTGCATTGGACATAATTGGTAATTATCGTGTAACATATACGTCATCGTTTGTTCAATGGCTTTCTATACCATCCTTTTGAAGGTCGAAGATAAATGATATGTAAAATGACACATTCCCTGTAATGAAAAAACATGACAGTTTGCTTGCTGTAAAATTGGCAATTTATTTTCTTACACAAAGCAGTGCATATATTGATCATTAACGATTTTGACATGGCAAACTAATACTTAATGTATATATCGACCATTAGCGATTTTTACTATAGTTAGTGACTACTCAGTGGATTCGCCGACCATTGCATGATTTTCACGTGGTACACTAACGTACATTATGGTCCTAACCTGAAAATGTTGCCTAACGTACAGTGTGTTTCGAGTCTGAAAATGTTGCCTAACGTACAGTGTGTTTCGAGTCTGAAAATGTTGCCTAACATGCTGCTTATCCCGCGTCTGATATATTTATAACTTTTATTTCACCTAGACGTCTTCTCGTCGACAGGTGTTAGAGGAGGCATCACCTACTATTTTCTTTTAGAAACCTTTTCAGCTGATAAACAGATTGGCACTGCTAGAAGTTAAAGTAGTTTTGTCCATTTAATATTGCATTGTATTCTTTTAAAGATATCCATTCGATATAACCCCCCGGAGATAGACATCCTTAATTATTCACACTGCGATCATTCTGTCTCCATGGATTTCAAAATACCAATGAAATTTCGCACTTGTCTATTATATGAAAGGAAATCAATCAAATGGTGTATGATAGTACCGTCATTTATTCGCAGCAGTTATGACAGTTTTCTTCAGTTCAATTCGTGTTAATTTTTTTTTTCAATTTGGAACCATTCCAGTTTTAGTTTGAAAGTAAAGGTGTGTTCATTTTAAATTTGATCAAAGTTTCCTCTAGGCTGTTTTTTGTTATGGACCATGCTGTTTATCTGTTTGCGTGAATGTTTGCTTGTGCAAACCGTGTGACATCGGGACTAAGATTCTAATGTACGTTCTTGTTTTCAAAGATGCTATGATTTCATAAGAAGTTGTACTTGGCAGTAAATATGCATTTTTCCTAACAATGCTATATATTTTTATTTGATGGCTAGAAACCGACTATGTCGTGACAGTGACAATTCTGTCTCATGATTGACTGATATTTGTCTTTGTCCTCCAAATGACAATTCTGTCTCATACCACACAAATATTTTTTACTACTTAAACTAGCTAAATATACAAAAGTTTTAAAATTCTTATATCAAATAATTTAGAGAAAAAACAATGCTTTCGTTAGCTTTAGCGTTGTACATTATTCGATAACCGTGCTTCAGAATCATGCTTGAATAAAAACCCAAGAACTTGTCTAGACTCATAAATGGTTCTGGCCCAACCGCTCCGGTGGCCTAGTGGTTAGAGCGTCCACCCCGGAAGCGGGAGGTCGTCGGTTCGATCCCCGGCCGAGTCATACCAAAGACTTACAAAAATGGTACTAACAGCTGCCTTGCTTGACGCTCAGCAGTAAGAGGTTAGTGTTAGGACTGGTCGGCCTGGTGTCAGGATAATGTGACTTGGTGAGACATCATGCTACATGTCTGCGGCATGATGTCTCAGTGCAAGACATCACTATAAACTGCCTCACTGCAGACATCGTAGCGATATGACTGAAAAATTGTTAAAGCTACGTTAAAAATCCTAATCAAACAAACAAACAAAAGTTCTGGCTCAGTTGCGAGCGTAGTAGTCGGCCTATTCCGATCAGCGTATTCGGCCTATTCCGATCAGCATATTCGGCCTATTCAGCGTAGGACCTGATCCCTGTTGAATAATGTTCTAGGAGATCAGATAATACGCCGCTTTTGCATGTTGCTTGAAGTACTCGTTTATATGGAGTAGTTTTTAACAGTCTCAATTTGCTATGTGTATGGTCTCATGTACCTTTTAAGGGGGTTGCTCCAAAATATCTTGAAAATGTTTTGGACATTTCTTATTATAGTTCCAGAGTCTGAAAAGATTAAACGTTGTCACCTACTTATAATTAGAGCAGAGTTCTCTTATACATTCCAATTAATTAAAATCTATAGTTTATGTTGTGTTCATTTGAAATTACTCCATACACCTGGCGTAATTATCATGATTTTTGCGTGCATGTGTCTAAATAAATGTGATGAAAATAATATAGGACGAATAGTATTGCTTTACGTAATCGTTTGCTAGTATTGTCGAAGTTAAAGCCTGATAAACATAACACAACGTTACTGCACGTCGGAACTTTATAATCAGTACTTGTAGGTAAATGAATTGGTATAAATTAGAAGTATTGTAATTTTCCAATCCATAAATTACTTATTATGAGGTTAACAAAATTTTGTTAAAGGGCCTTGTAGATTAAATTACTTATTATGAGGTTAACAAAATTTTGTTAAAGGGCGTTGTAGATTAAATTACTTATTATGAGGTTAACAAGATTTTGTTAAAGGGCGTTGTAGGAAATGTTTTTTTAAAACTCCTAAGTAAAAATATCATTAATGTTTTGTATATTGATCCATTACTCTTGGGACTAATTGTGATTTAGCTAAAATGTTCACATTAATTTGAAAGTGTATGATGTTATGGTTATTTCAATCCAAACTACATTCTCTTCATAGCGACAAGCTTCTTCGCTAGACTAAATTAGATTTAATTATGATTGTAAGATCCGTGTATCTGAATATATATATATATATATATATATATATATATATATATATATATATATATAGAGAGAGAGAGAGAGAGAGAGAGAGAGAGAGAGAGAGAGAGAGAGACAGACAGACAGACAGACAGACAGACAGACAGACCTGGTCAGTGTTACAATAACGGCTAATTGAATTTAAATTCTTGCAGTGCAAAAGAAACTCCTTTGTTTCTTGAAGTCCTTACCCATGACCCTTGGCTAGCAGTTCATTTGGTTACAACTTTCATTGCATTGTGTTAAATGGTTGCATTTAATTAGATTTTACAATCGTCCTTGAATTGTTTTCAAATATGACAAAGGTGGACTATTATCCTTAGACAGAGTCGAAGTTTTGAATATTTGGAAAAGCATCTGCAGGAAATGCCAAGGAGCTGTCTGTTTGGTGATATATGTTTATCTATTCCTCGATTTAAAAACATGTAATCTTCATATTTGTAAATTTATGTGTCGCTAATAATCGCTTTTCTATTTACCTACTTAAATTTTACGACAACTTTCTACTTTTCTGAAAAGTCTTTTTACCTTTATTGAATTACTAAACTTACAGCGATTGCAACGGTCCGTCTATTTGGAAAGAATAAATGTCATTCTAAAGAGAGACGTCACAATATCGGAACAGAAAAGGCGACGAGCCTATCAAACCTGTCACATAAAATTACAGCTACACAAAGGAAAGGGATCTGCCAACAAACAACTAGAAATAGGCCTGGTCAGTGAGCAAATAGATGTGCTCATTGTTGACGAAGTCCAAAAGAAGAGGTCTGCTTCTGGCAAATGAAATGTGAGAACAATCATAAAGAAACGGACTATCTTAAGACTATCTTAGGGGCATGATTTATTTGGATAGTTTTAATCGTATATCTATCTAACTGCAAGATTGGTGTGATGGCTATTCATTTACGTTGACCATTTCTTCTAAACTATAAGGCATTTTTTGGAGCTTTGGTTGGTGCTTATTAGTAGCTCCTTTATATTTTGTTTAGGGACATTGATGCCCGTCGATCTTTCACTTTATTGTCAATCCATTTTAGCTAGCTGGGAAGAAATAATACACCAGAGCAAATCAACGTTTAGTAATTAACGGGCAGCATAGTTCCCATTTCACGGTAATGCTGTTTTTTTTTTTTTGCATCAGACTTAGAAAATAAGCGTGGAGTTCAGTAGTATTGTAATTAGTAAGGTTAGTTAGATTAGTTCCGAGAAACGACACTCTAATAAAATGTTCAACTACCAATATGTCTCGATAAAAAAAAATATAAATATTCGAAAGATAACATTTTGTAAACTGTCATGGCGTGGATCCTGTCTACATTCAGGTTTTGGTTTTGCTTAACAAAACAGACGCCATTCGCCAGGACACCTATGTAATAAATGTCAACTTAACCAAGTTTGCAGCGGAATGGAATCTTCTCCCTGTGAAAAATCTAAACAATCCTTCGTGATACTCTGTTAAATCACACGTAAACATCAAGTCGTGGTCCTGATCTTTTACTATCAAGGCGAAAGATTATCATATTAAACAACGATGTTTTCAAAAACTTTTTGTCATTTAGCAAACTATTACGGCTGTTAGACTAATATTACCATCAGAAACGAGCAATCACTACACTTAGCGTACTATCTAACATGCTAGAGAATTTTTAATTTGTACTCAACGGAGATGCGTACACACTCGCATAATTATATGTACCTTTGTTTCTTCTAATGAAATCCGTAATAACTGTGTATATATATGAGAATAAATTACTAGGTTGCCATACAAATGTGTCTGCTACTCACAAATGCATATACCACTGATTTTATAATATTTTTTATGAGGTGTGCATAGTCGTGTTGGAATAATGACTAGTACGTGCAGGCAAGACGAGGGTTTGTTTTAATTAGGCTCTGTATTATCAAGCATCCTCCTGTGTAATCTAGAGATAACACATTACTCTCTCTCTCTCTCTCTCTCTCTCTCTCTCTCTCTCTCTCTCTCTCTCTCTCTCTCTCTCTCTCTCTCTCTCTCTCTCTCTCTCTCTCGTTGAATCCTGACAAAAATGTACCTGCTCAGGTGAAACCTGTTAAGCAACAAGGTTTAATTAATCGAAGAAGCCAGCAAGCTTGATGTATTAGTTAGGTGATATTAGATAGTGTACAGCTGGGTTTAAATGCAAAGCACTCGAACAATATTCAGCCTTACGATGGGATTTTCAATTTTAATTCCTATAACCTGCCAAATGAATTTGTTTACTAAGAAAAGAAGCATTGGTAAGACTTTGAGTCAATAACGTTTTAGGATGGCATAGAAAGAGTTTTTCCTGAAAGTCTATTTTTGACCTAGAATGAAAATAGTTATATGAGCTCTTAAATCAGCTGGTTTTTAAATGTAAGAAAGACTTGATATAATTTCACTGTGAAGTAAGCCTTCATAGAAATAACACAGTGAAGATAGGTTTGATCAAGAGAATTCAGCTGAAGTTGTCTTTTTAAAATTGCACCAGCAAAATAACGCGACGGACATTTTGTATAACAGAAAAATTTCCAAAATCTCCGCAGATGAAACGTTGTCATACAGAAATGGTAATGTGTCAATATCTAACCAGGATCTGGTTACAGTAAACAGGATCTAAATATGACGTAAAAAAAACTGAAACATCAAACACAGAACAAATGCTGACAAGTTTATTAAAGTTTGACGCAAATACTCCTAGACTTTATTAGAATCATTACTGCAGGAGTACATTGTTACTGGCCTAAACATAAGAATATCCGGTTCCATTACATTACTTAAATCAAGAAATTGCTGAACACTCAACATCAAATTTAAAACAAAACCAGCCGATTATAGGTGTAAGAAAAAAATATCAAACTATTACTGAGTTCTGAGATGCCTATCGAATGATACTCAGAGCATGATCAGGTCAAGTTGGGGATGGGGATACGAATTTTCAAAAGACCCTGACTTTTCAAGAAAGTTCACCAAAGAAAAAGTATATGTGTCTATTTATTTAAAGTGTGTATATACTCAGTAAACGCGGGCAAAAATAAAACGATGTTCAAATGTTAAGTAAAAAGTGAATGTACATTTATATGTATGTACGTTGTTTTTTTTTCTTCTAATATGGTGTCGAGAAATGGGTCTGAACCACCACCGCCCATCCGATCCGGCCTTGATACTAACTGCAAAATATAAAAAGACGATAATAAATAAGCATATTATTGAAGGGATATTTATAAAATATATACTAAGTATAGGTTTGTACGTGACATACAGTAAATAGGCCCGAAATTCAAATAGGGGACAAGAGTTTTAGCCCAATGTAAGATATTGGTGGAGATATGACTCGATAGAAGTTAAATCCAAAGTCATGTAATACAAAATGAGCAATTAGAATCTATTACAAGAATATACGATAAACGTCAATTAGAGATTAACGTGTTTAGATTTATTATCCATTCAGTCTTAAACTTTAATATAATTAGTATGACGTGATAAGTTAATAATATTGGGTAACATTTAAACTTTAAATAATTCATATTTTTCACATTATATTTCTTTTGCTATTTGAAAAGATCATATAAAGAGAACATGAATATTCCGCAAAAGCTGTATAGACGTCTCCAAACAAATGAAATGCAATTTATTTTGCGACTGGTTCAAATTTAGTTATAAAGAAATATGGTAATTGAATGTACATCCTGTAAAGGTTCTGGCTTAAAAGTCCCCCCTTACAAAAAGAAAGAAAGAAAAGAAAGCAAGCTAGTTGATAGTTTCAATGTGCCACCTGCATTACTGATTAATGGAAGATTGATCTATATGAAGTCGTTGTACCCTACCGTTTTCATCTGGGAGGCCTCCACTGACATGTTGACATTGGTAATAGACTGGTTTGCGATTATTTCTACATCACAAACAGGAGCAACTCTAGTAAAACAAGCGAATAGTTTAGAGAAAAGGTATCAAGGCGGATAAAGTTAATCGGCATGGACTCTAAAGTTAATTAGCCTGGATACTAAAGCTAATCAACCGGGATACTAAAGTTAATCGGCCTGGACTCTAAAGTTAATCAGCCTGGACTCTAAAGTTAATCGGCCAGGATAATGTACTCATCAGACTAGCTGTGCTGAATAAAACTTTAGTTTCATCGATACTGTATGAACACTAAGTTTATTCGAGTCTGAAAATAAATTAAAAAAACAAAAGTAAAATACCATGTCATTTTTCTATTGAATATTAGCGAGCAAAAATAACCCGTTGAATGTCCAAGATTGAATACCAGATATCGGTGAATGTCAAAATCTAGTTTACTTCGAAATCTCTTTTTTTATTTCAGCTTTGGATGTCTGATTTCTTCGTTTACGTTTCCTTGTGAATGGAAGTATCGCTATTTTGTTTCCGATTTAATAATAATGATTGTTTTGGTATGCGGACAAGAGCCGAATAGGACCAAAATCTTTGAATACTTCTAGTACACTAGAATATCAAATGCTTTGGAATTAATTTTCATGTATGTTTCATTTTCAGTGGTGTAATAAAGGATAAAATGATTGAAAGAAACGTGTGTGTGTGTGTGTGTGTGTGTGTGTGTGTGTGTGTGTGTGTGTGTGTGTTGTAATTCATCCCTGTTACAAAAAGTACAATTAATCACACAAATACCTCAAAACCCGTTTTTGCTGCTATAGGAAACCCAAATGTGTTGCATGGTACAACTGGCTGGACTTGATTCGTAGTCAAAACTTGACTAAGAAAATGTCAGGTTCCCATGCTCTCACATAGTTATATATCCCAGCAGGTATTTATCAAGCGTTTATTTTGTCAGTCCGGACGCTGCCCACCTGGCTTGAGGAGTATGGTGATTTTTTTGTATTATTTGTGTAGAGATTCCAACTGGTTAGTTGGGAAACCTTGGCAAGTAAACTTTGTACCAAATATATCCATTAACCTCGTAGGTTTTTGGTATAGCCCAGCAGGATATGGGAGTTACGAACACTCATCATTTTAATGGTTAAAGTTTTTATTATTATTATTATTATTATTATTATTATTATTATTATTATTATTATTATTATTATTATTATTATTATTCTAATTCATCATCATCATCATCATCTTATTATTATTATTATTATTATTATTATTATTATTATTATTATTATTATTATTATTATTATTATTATTTTATGATCATTATTATTTGATTATTAAATGTGTGATTATTATCCCACTGTCTGTTCATCCGCTTTGGTGCTTTCGACCTTTTTCAATTATTTCCTTGACATTCAACCCTAGATGAGTGCTTGGCAAGTTAAATCCTCAAATAAGACAATGATACCGTTTTTCTTCATACTTATGTTCATATTTAAAACCACGTGATATTATTTCTTTAGAGTTAGTTCCATTAGACCAGCTTCTTTATAATTACACTTCAAACTGGCTTATTTCTGTGGAGTCACATCATTATCACAGCTTCTAGATTTACGCTTCCTTTTATGTGAAGATTTTATCATAGCATATAATAAATATGTATACCATGTTGTGAACATACCTTCAGCGTTCAATAACAATATTATTTGTCTTCAACAATATTACAATGCCATAAACATTATGTAAGGATATTGTTTGTATTGAACACCATTACATTGCCCTCAACGTTTTGTAATGAACATCATTACAATGCCCTTAACGTTCTGTAATGAACATCATTACAATGCCCTCAACGTTTTGTAATGAACATCATTACAATGCCCTCAACGTTTTGTAATGAACATCATTACAATGCCCTTGACGTTTTATAATGAACATCATTACAATGCCCTTAACGTTCTGTAATGAACATCATTGCAATGCCCTTAACGTTCTGTAATGAACATCATTACAATGCCCTTAACGTTCTGTAATGAACAATGCCTTAACGTTCTGTAATGAACATTGCCCTTAACGTTTTTGTAATGAACATCATTACAATGCCCTTAACGTTTTTGTAATGAACATCATTACAATGCCCTTAACGTTTTTGTAATGAACATCATTACAATGCCCTTAACGTTCTGTAATGAACAATGCCTTAACGTTTTGTAATGATGTGGCTTGTGTTGAACACCATTACATTGTCCTCAAAGTTCTGTAGGGTTATATTTTATGTCGAACACCATTACAATGACATCAACGTTATATAATGATGTGGTTTGTGTTGAATACAGTTACAATGCCCTCAAAATTCTATATTGATGGGGTTTGTGTTGAACACCATTACAATGCCATCGTCGTTCTATATTTATGTAGTTTGTGTTGAACACAATTACAATGCCATCAACGTTTTTTAATGATGTGGTTTGTATTGAACACTATTACAATGCCATCAACGTTCTATAATTATGTAGTTTGTGTTGAACACAATTACAATGCTATCAACGTTTTTAATGATGTGATTTGTATTGAACACCATTACAATGCACACACCCTTCTAAAATAATATTGTTTGTTTTCAGGAGCATTACAAGATTATATAATGAAACTTTTGTGCGTAACTCCATTACAATGCGTCCGGAGGTGGTGGTGATGTGTGATCTCTCCCACTCCGTGTGGTTATTGCTGAGTGTTATCTAGATGATCGGCCACAGTGTTATCACCAGGATCAAATAAACCATAGCAAACAATATGCAATTTAGGATGGAATAACAGAGATTGAAGCACAGATATCGAATAAAATAAGACTAGCAACCGTATGTAATATATAACGATTTGATATATTACATAACTAAAATGAAATCGAACATGACATGTAAATGATTCATATTCTCACAGAAATAGTTACAAAATTCACTTAGCTGTTCTCTTATACTGACAGAATAAATTTCATCCTATGATCGAGTGATAGATCGAACTCAGATTGCCGGCATGACATCATCACCTGATGCTTCTGGTCTTTTCCGAATCACCTGCTGGTACCAGATCGGCTTTTCCCTATTCGTTTCCATCCTCCTGCTCTGTCTTCTTCTTCTTCTTCTTCTACTCTCTCTCTCTCTCTCTCTCTCTCTCTCTCTCTCTCTCTCTCTCTCTCTCTCTCTCTCTCTCTCTCTCTCTCTCTCTCTCTCTCTCTCTCTGTTGCAGACACTGTGCTCTTCCCGACTGTGCATTACAGGTATGGATCTATTTTCTTTTCCTTAAAACATAAAAGTATAGTACCCAACGTCTCCTTTTAACAATATTCTCACTCTTTCTGCCTCAAATCTCGTCAAATCTCCCCCTTAGACGTTTCCCCTCAGCAGAAAACTGAGTACCAACACCATGGAGATCATTTTAAACCCTTTAATTCCATCTGGGTACACAGGGCCCCATTCGAGCTTAGACGAAAAGCTTACTTTTACGGCCAAAACGTGTATCACTCCTATAGAAGTCAGAATAATCCTCGCTCTTCCGCTATTATTAATGACTGTTCTGAAAATATAATTTTTTGATATCTGTTGCAAATAGCCCAGACTTCCTACAAATTTTCCCTGGTTCATCTCAACTGTCCTCCTTCACCGCTATTGACCAGGCGTTAGCAATGCACTATATCTAGCTCTAACCGTATATCGAGTGGTCCCAATTAAAAGTCAATTCATGCCCCAAGCAGACAGATTACCATTGTAAAATTTTGTGTGTACGAATCACGTTGACCCCGACCAAATGCACTGTGAAATTATTCTACAGAAATTATTTTACCAAAATTTGCTCCATTACACAAAGCCGCCGACATTATGTAATGATACTGTGAGTATTCAAGAACATTACAATGCCCTCAACATTTCTACAACGATGTTGTTGATGTTTAACAAAAAGGTACAATGCCCTCAACAATTCTACAACGATGTTGTTGATGTTTAACAAAAAGGTACAATGACATAAACTTTCTATAATGATATCGTTTCAACTCGTTACAATGCCTTCAACTTTCTATAATGATTCTTTGTTCAGCAATATTACAATGCCCTATACTTTTCATAACGATATTGTTTGTGTTTAACATCATTACAATGCCTTCCAATGTCTGCAATCATACTGTCCGTCTTCAGCACCATTGCAATACCTTCCAACGTCTGTAATATTGTTTGTGTACAACAGCATTACAATGCTCTCCAATGTCTGCAATCATACTGTCCGTCTTCAACACCATTACAATGCCCTCCAATGTCTGTAATAATAATATATGTGTTGAACATCATTACAATGACTTAAAATGTATCTATTAATACCGTCTGTGTTCAACAGCATTACAATGCATCATATACATCAACACAAACAAATGTATTTTTATTTGAATTTGCGTAAACTCTTACAGATTACATCTTCAACATTGACTTGTAAATTGATTTTAAGTATTCATAAGACATCAGGTGTGCGTTTTCTTACACCTGCTAATCTTCAAATTTCAGTGCTTGACAGGCGTAAAAATGTTTTTATCAAGGATCGATTTCGTTTTCTATCTGATCAAATATTTTATGATATCTTGTTCAAATGTGTGAATATAGTTGTCATTTTTTAAAATCGTATTACTGTTGATTAATGTGAAAAATGGACGAAATAGTTATTTACTTTCTGGATGCAATGCGAGTTATAAACATTTACATAAGTTCCAGTACGCAAGACATCAAATGAATGATCGGCACTATTAAGATAAGACATCAATAAGCCTATTCAGGGAAGCATTTCTCTCTGTGCATTTTAATCAGCTCTTTCATCGAAACGTATTAGATCTTTGACCGTCTGTCACCAGTTTGTCTTTGTCTTTGTGATGACGCATTACCACATAACCGGTTAACGAAAGCCCCTTGACATTGAATTCATCACTATCAAACAAATCACGTAAATGTGGGGATTCAGTCTCAAGGACAAAAACATTGACAAGGATATAATGAAATTAATAGTTCTATTAACGAGTTTGATGTATTGATTGTACTGTAATGAGATTTTGATTGTTTTTGCACGTTTGCTACGTAATGACTGCCTTGCAGTGAAATGTATTGATTTTGTATGTAGATTACATAATGATTGACTTGCAGTGAAATTTTAATTGTTGTTCATCACACTTTTAATTGTCTATCAATTTAAAGGAACGTATGTTTTAGCTTGCAATATTTTTTTAAGGTTGGGTTGATGACGATAATAATGGCTGTACCGGTTCGTTAAGCAACCTTTGCTAGTCTTTTATCATGAAGAAAAACAATTAGGACGTTGCTGAAAGAAGGCTGGCAGATATTATATAGAAAAACAAATATGCAGTATGTGCATGAATGCTCGCTGAAAATATATTGATATTAATTTTTATATCTGTACTTCGAAGTGTCTGAAGTCATATGAAGTAAAACTATTGTTTGTTAGTCAGAATTAAACAAGAAAGTCTTCAACAAACATTGTTCATAAACTCAAAATAATTTTCAAACAGCCAGGTACAAAAACTTGAAAAGCATTAATCATCAAGCGAATATGAGCTCTTTCGTATGATATAATTAAATTGAAACTTTGTTTCCCTTATCGTAATGCATGTGGATTAGTTTCTTGTATACTTCTGTCAGCTATACTCACGTAAGAACTTGCAAGAAATAGAATGATAAAAATACAATAGTTATTTCTTAACCTGTATTTTTAATGTCATCACTAATTATCTAATTGTTATGGTTTTATAGCTTTCCATTAAAAGTAAGTTAATTGTGTTACAGGTAATAAAAAAGTAAATAGAAAAAGAAATACACAATCCTAATCGCATGGAATTTGAGGTTTTGTTTAGAAGTGTTTCAGTCCTGTGAGCCTTTGTCTTTCTTCCAAATATATCTTATGACTTTCCTTTTGAACATGCAGTCCTCGTTTCTTATTACTTTAGCCGCAAGGACAAGTCACACGGTATGTTTACCATTACCCAAAGATCAATTTAAATTTGGCAGGGTTTGCACAATGTGGATGTGTTGTCGTTAGTTGGACTTATTTGCTACTAATTAATGCACTTCCATACAGTATCAAAATATCCCAGTATTATTCATTGTTAGCATTTTTATATTGTGCTTTCAGAATATGTTATCTTTGTAGTTGAATAAAAGAAAAATAAACTTTTCTTGGTTCTGCATCAATGCCAGCTACCTCCCAGCAGTGAGTCGTTGAATAAAACCTCTAATTTTAATATAATACACTGACTGTAAAGATCCCATGGCTCCAAATTGTTTTTGTTGGATAATCTGATAATCTGATAATCTGATTAACTTCTACAACTCTATGCAAGCTATCTGCCAAAGTATTTTATAAGTTTGAAATATCGTATGAATTGTTTTGTATAGATTTTGTACCTCAGGATTGCAAGTCTCACGTCTCAAAATGCATTTACTTTTGAGATAAATTTAAATCTATTGGCAACAAAAATCCAATTTTTTAAAACAACGAAAAATATTCTCCTGCCACTTTTAAAATGGCAAATACTCCCAGAACCTTGAACAAAGGGACGAACGTTTTTTCAACACTTACGTTTCACTCTAAGCTGGTTAGGTCGTCTCAACACAATGTCTGCTAATGTCAAGCAATTACACCATGATTTGTAATCAGTTCACCACGCGTTCTGTTGTTAAATGATGGTATTACAACATCTTAAAATTGATATTAATTGAGAAAGCAGAAACATATTAATACACAATTCCAATCAAGTGAACCGCTCCAGTGGCCTAGTGGTTAGCGTTCGCCGCGGAAGCGGGAGGTCGTCGGTTCGATCCTTGGCCGAGTCATACCAAAGACTTACAAAAATGGTACTAACAGCTGCCTCGCTTGACGCTCAGCATTAAGAGGTTAGTGTTAGGACTGGTCGGCCTGGTGTCAGGATAATGTGAATGGGTGGGGGACATCATGCTACATGTCTGCGGCATGATGCCTCAGTGCTAGACATCACTATAAACTGCCTCACGGCAGACATCGTAGCGATATGACTGAAAAATTGTTAAAGCTACGTTAAAAATCCTAATCAAACAAACAAACCAATGAAGTGAATTAGCGTGAAGGATCCAATCACAGTGGCATAGGAATGTCGATTATATCAAAAGGAAGAATATAACATTTTTCTCACATGTTAATTAATGACATTCATAGAAGTCCCCGGCATAAGAAATGTCACTAGTCAAGTGGAAACATTATTGTATCACAAGTGATGAAATTACAGTTGACAAAGCTCACCACAACGTCTTTTTCAGTCGTAATTGAATTCTTCTCGCATTTGTTTAACAAAGCACTGCAGATACAATGTAATACAAGTTTCCTCTCCAATAGTTATGAAACACTTCGCTCGCTTTGACATACGAAAGTTGTTTTAAAAGTTTTGGATATTTTGTTAAAAACTTTTTCTCCTTTCAATAAATTTAATTACCATCTACAGACAAAAATTAACTTTATATAAAAGGATTTGCATCTGCATGTACATTACGCCAGAGACCTGCACATATACCGGTATACGTGTCACGTAACAGGTAAATGAGAGTGAACTAATAACGTCAAAAAAGAAACAATTCTCCTACTGAGCAATGAACACAACAATAATTTCTGAGCGCTGGTAGGGTAGCCTCTGAAGCAAATCTCATTCGATGATGTAATTTCTTCTTTTTTTAAATATGGTCGCTTATCCATGGAAGATGACCTGCGTTCTGGAAGAAAGTTTTCTGCGATTGGCGAGCTTGAAGTGGCTGCTGTGAAGAGGGCAATAAATTAAAATATTCAGTATTTATAGTCTCATAAACATTGATGCGTCAGCTGTTGTTAATGTGTTGAAGAATCATTTAAAGCTCAGAAAATGGTGTACAAGATAGGAATTGCTTATCCTGACAACTGATCCAAAACAGACTCGGGTTGAAATATCCAATCAGCCTCTAGCCAAAAATAAACAGAGTCACCATGGTCATTTGAATAAAATTATAACAGAATAAAATTATAACAGATTATGAAACATTATTTTTTAATGCGACTCACGAAGGAATAATAACGTTTGGATTGGAGAAAACTGGCAGAGACCACAAATATTAAGTCGGAGTGTGAAGGGAGTATTTATTTATACGCATTTTTTCTCAGTGAAAAAAGCCCGGCCGTCCAGATCCCTGTGACTGACTTTTCTAGTATCACTGGTCATTGGTGTGCTTCCAAAGTGTTGCGAAAAGTTGAGGAACACAATCTAATCATCTTTTTGTTGCCTTAGGTAGAGTCCATCTGCTCCATTACAAAGCACCGGCAAATAAATCCGCCGTCGTGACAGACTTCCAGAAGAAGCATATCATTCAGATACTGGCATATCTTTCACATAGCCACGATTTAGCTACAATTCAATTTGGCTGAATCACATTATCAAAAATTTTCTAAGAGCCAGACTATTTGAAGAAAAAAAACACGCCAGTGTCCAAATAGTATTTACGGAATTATTAATCATCTTTTGAATTTGTAATATTATTTTTATTTGAGTCATTTAAGAGTATGAAGTTATATTTTAAGCCAGGTTGTCTTAAGCGCTCACCGTTACGGATCATTGCCATCTCACCTCTGTCTGCGTGGGTTCGAGTCTCGGTTTCGGCAAACGAGGGTATGTGAGAAAGCGTGACAGTAGATTCTCATGAGTGGGTGTTTTTTCTGGAGTTTTTCAGAGAGAGAGAGAGAGAGAGAGAGAGAGAGAGAGAGAGAGAGAGAGCGAGAGAGAGAGAGAGAGAGTACGGTCACTCAGACTTAATTCCGAAAGCCATCGTAATCAACAATCTTTGTCTGACCAGTATATCTGCTACTCTGTTCTTTTGCGAGCAAACTTTGCAACTCTTCCCCCAAGTAATACATGCAACTAGAAAACCACTTAGATGCCTTAATGTATACAACAATAAGAACGGCAACAACAAAGACTCATTCTCCAATGAATGAGATTGACTGATAATACCTTAAACTGTTGCATCAGCACTGGACTTAACCATATATCATATTACGAGTAACATTTTCTTCTTTGAATGATCTTCGTCATTATTTACACGATTTTTCCAATTATTGTTTGCCAGACATGAGTCAGACACGAGCCAGACACGATCCGCTCTATGTAGTATTTGAGAATAGCTACTTAAGCTGAACAACTAAACTCCAATATTTCAGATAACACGAATGGGGGTGATGTTAAAATCTTGTGAATAAGAGACTGGCGTGATTCGGGCTGTCTACTTCTGATAAAACCAAGAATGTACCCTCATGACGTATTTACCTACAACTCGCACATCTCATATGTCTGTATGTACATCCCATATGTCTGCAATATGTACATCTCATTATGTCTACAATATGTACATCTCATTATGTCTACAATATGTACATCCCATATGTCTGCAATATGTACATCTCATTATGTCTACAATATGTACATCTCATTTTGTCTACAATATGTACATCTCATTATGTCTGCAATATGTAGATCTCATTATGTCTACAATATGTACATCTCATTTTGTCTACAATATGTGCATCTCATTATGTCTACAATATGTACATCTCATTATCTCTACAATATGTACATCTCATTATGTCTGCAATATGTACATCTCATTATGTCTACAATATGTACATCTCATTATCTCTACAATATGTACATCTCATTATCTCTACAATATATACATCTCATTATGTCTACAATATGTACATCTCATTATCTCTACAATATGTACATCTCATTATCTCTACAATATGTACATCTCATTATGTCTACAATATGTACATCTCATTTTGTCTACAATATATACATCTCATTATGTCTACAATATGTACATCTCGTTTTGTCTACAATATGTACATCTCATTAATTCTAACATATCTATAGCTACTAGATGAGATTATTCTGATTTGTAAAATAAGATTAAAAAAACAAATCATTTAAAGGACCAGGTTATGACCCTCGATATATCATGGCTCAACTTCAAAGGACTTGCTATTTTTGAAACTGCAATAACTTTCGAACTTCGTGGTTACAAAAGGCACAGCAGAGAATTATGATACTATCTTTCAAATTACACAGGCAGATATTGCCGCATAATTGCTCAGGCTAAATACCTTAACATTTCTTACAGTTAGAAAGAAGTAGTTATTTCCGTGTTGTATAAAAGAATATTGCATTATTGTATAAAACTAATGCAGAAATGTATGCAAATATTGCAGTATTGTATAACAACAAAAAAAAAAAGAAGAAAAACTACGTCAAAAAGAAACTACGTTATCGACGGAGATTTGCGTCCGGAAACTTCATATAAGTAGGTCTTGATAGTAATCCGAGGCTACCCTACCAGCGCTCAGAATTTATTGTAAGTTCATTGCTTAGTAGGAGAATTGTTTATCCTTTGACGTTATACGTAACAGTAATGTAAACAAAATAACGCTGTGTTGTAAAAAAAATAATATTACAGTATTATATAAACATACTGCTGTATTGTATAAAAATAATACTATATTGTACACAAATAATGCAGTATTGTATTTAAAAAAAATGCAATAGTGTATACAAATAATACAGTATTATATAAATTAAATGCAGTATTTATACCAACGATGTAATATTGTATAAAGTAATGCAGTATTGTATACAAATGTTACAGTATTGTATACAAATAATGCAGTATTATATAGAAATAATACAGTATTATATAAAATAAATGCAGTATTGTATACAAATAATACAGGATTGTATAAAATAAATGCAGTGATGTATACAAACGATATAATATCGTATCAAAGTAATGCAGTATTGTATACAAATAATACGGTATTGTATAAAATAAATGCAGTGATGTATACAAACGATATAATATCGTATCAAAGTAATGCAGTATTGTATACAAATAATACAGTATTGTATAAAATAAATGCAGTGATGTATACAAACGATATAATATCGTATCAAAGTAATGCAGTATTGTATACAAATAATACAGTATTGTATAAAATAAATGCAGTGATGTATACAAACGATATAATATCGTATCAAAGTAATGCAGTATTGTATACAAATAATACGGTATTGTATAAAATAAATGCAGTGATGTATACAAACGATATAATATCGTATCAAAGTAATGCAGTATTGTATACAAATAATACGGTATTGTATAAAATAAATGCAGTGATGTATACAAACGATATAATATCGTATCAAAGTAATGCAGTATTGTATACAAATAATACGGTATTGTATAAAATAAATGCAGTGATGTATACAAACGATATAATATCGTATCAAAGTAATGCAGTATTGTATACAAATAATACGGTATTGTATAAAATAAATGCAGTGATGTATACAAACGATATAATATCGTATCAAAGTAATGCAGTATTGTATACAAATAATACGGTATTGTATAAAATAAATGCAGTGATGTATACAAACGATATAATATCGTATCAAAGTAATGCAGTATTGTATACAAATAATACGGTATTGTATAAAATAAATGCAGTGATGTATACAAACGATATAATATCGTAACAAAGTAATGCAGTATTGTATACAAATAATACGGTATTGTATAAAATAAATGCAGTGATGTATACAAACGATATAATATCGTATCAAAGTAATGCAGTATTGTATACAAATAATACGGTATTGTATAAAATAAATGCAGTGATGTATACAAACGATATAATATCGTATCAAAGTAATGCAGTATTGTATACAAATAATACGGTATTGTATAAAATAAATGCAGTGATGTATACAAACGATATAATATCGTATCAAAGTAATGCAGTATTGTATACAAATAATACGGTATTGTATAAAATAAATGCAGTGATGTATACAAACGATATAATATCGTATCAAAGTAATGCAGTATTGTATACAAATAATACGGTATTGTATAAAATAAATGCAGTGATGTATACAAACGATATAATATCGTATCAAAGTAATGCAGTATTGTATACAAATAATACAGTATTGTATAAAATAAATGCAGTGATGTATACAAACGATATAATATCGTATCAAAGTAATACAGTATTGTATACAAATAATACGGTATTGTATAAAATAAATGCAGTATTTATACCAACGATGTAATATTGTATAAAGTAATGCAGTATTGTATACAAATGTTACAGTATTATATAAATTAAATGCAGTATTTATACCAACGATGTAATATTGTATAAAGTAATGCAGTATTGTATACAAATGTTACAGTATTGTATACAAATAATGCAGTATTATATAGAAATAATACAGTATTATATAAAATAAATGCAGTATTGTATACAAATAATACAGGATTGTATAAAATAAATGCAGTGATGTATACAAACGATATAATATCGTATCAAAGTAATGCAGTATTGTATACAAATAATACGGTATTGTATAAAATAAATGCAGTGATGTATACAAACGATATAATATCGTATCAAAGTAATGCAGTATTGTATACAAATAATACGGTATTGTATAAAATAAATGCAGTGATGTATACAAACGATATAATATCGTAACAAAGTAATGCAGTATTGTATACAAATAATACGGTATTGTATAAAATAAATGCAGTGATGTATACAAACGATATAATATCGTATCAAAGTAATGCAGTATTGTATACAAATAATACGGTATTGTATAAAATAAATGCAGTGATGTATACAAACGATATAATATCGTATCAAAGTAATGCAGTATTGTATACAAATAATACGGTATTGTATAAAATAAATGCAGTGATGTATACAAACGATATAATATCGTATCAAAGTAATGCAGTATTGTATACAAATAATACGGTATTGTATAAAATAAATGCAGTGATGTATACAAACGATATAATATCGTATCAAAGTAATGCAGTATTGTATACAAATAATACGGTATTGTATAAAATAAATGCAGTGATGTATACAAACGATATAATATCGTATCAAAGTAATGCAGTATTGTATACAAATAATACGGTATTGTATAAAATAAATGCAGTGATGTATACAAACGATATAATATCGTATCAAAGTAATGCAGTATTGTATACAAATAATACGGTATTGTATAAAATAAATGCAGTGATGTATACAAACGATATAATATCGTATCAAAGTAATGCAGTATTGTATACAAATAATACGGTATTGTATAAAATAAATGCGGAAGGAAAAATAGAATTTCTATAACTGTTGCCTTTTCACCCTATCCCCTATACAAAAGGCAAATATCTAAAAATGGTTGTATATTTAAAAAAATATAAATTAACCTTAGATTATGTTTAAACATACTGTCTTTGTGTGTATCCTATCTATACACACACGCACACACACACACACACACACACACACACACACACACACATATATATGTATATTCCATCTACATCTACCCTCTATCTATATGTATCCTCTATGTATATGTATATTCAATCAACATGTACATTCAATCTATATGCATACACTATGTTTATGTATATTCATTCCATACATATGTACGCTTTCTCTCTCTCTCCATCTATATGTATTCAATTTGACAAACGATTTATGAATTAGTAAATATAAGATCTTTCCTATGAAAATATTTAAAAAGAATCTGTCGCTTAAGTTGAATCTAATTTACATAAATTTGGCAAGAATCTAATTACTAAAGTATTTTGAAACACAACATGGTTCCTGTAGATGACCGTGTCCCTTGTATGAGTTTGTCAGTCCCTTACTATCAAATTCTATTTTCGGAGAGATAATTTACATCTACACTTTTCACACGCTGAATTTTTGAAGTGAACTTTGGTATCAGAGAATTCTATTTGGCTGACCAAACATCAATCTCAAATATGGCACTTTTGGATCACACCCAACAAAAATTTACAACTTAAACAATATACCGAGAACAAACTTATATAGTCACTCTGACTCAATAGTGTAGGTTTTTTGTTTTTTCTTAGGGTGAATTTCCCTCTTAAGAAGGATTTTTGCCGTTAGGATGGTGGAGATTATATAGTACACAATGTACTTACTTAGGGACATAGTAATAAGCGATAGGAAATTCGTAACTCAACTAGCTTGACTCAATTACACAGGTGGCTTACACGTAATTGGTATAGGGCATCCATTAGAAAAAACTGGACTAAATTGAAATTAATCAAAAGGGGACTGCAACTTCATAGACACATATGCATACATTACACACACTCAGTATGACCCTATTAGAGTATATAAGGTAGTCTTAATCCAGGACTATCAGACCCCCGCAACACAATGTTGCAATAGTAATGAAACACAATAAATAACATCAATACTAAACACAGCACAACATATTATAGCACATTCATCTCTTAAACATGTCTTATGGGGTTGCAGGTGTAATTAAGGGTGTGGTACCTTCGGGCTCCTTGGGTTTCTTTGTTTGTGGGTCCGGTTGTGCGTTCGGCTGCCTCTGCGTGCAAGACGATGATACTTTAAAGTTTTAGGCCTTTTCCTGGACCTCCTCCTCCTTTGCCTCTTCCTGCCTGACTGCTGATGAAGTTGATAGGGGTAGATGTGGATGGGACTTACCTATCTGCCCCATAGGGCTTTCATTTATACCGATAGTTACTTTTTAGTAATTCGGTATAATGCCCAAATTAATAAATGTACTAATGTACATAGGTTAAGGTAAATAAATGTCCAGTGATATGCTGGATATAAAATTTGCCCATATGCCCCTAGTGGGCGGAGGCAACTATAAAACACCAACTTGATTGATTTAAAATTAGATTTTGTTATTCCTCATTAAGACTGATATGGAAAAATGACGCATAGGGGAGAATGGAATGAAGTATTGAATGTCTCCTTAGACTGTATGTACATAGAGAGAAAAAGACCTTTCGCTTGTAGTGGTAAATCTGTTTATTCTCTATATTAGTACGTAAGTATTTAGCTACGATCGTAAGTCAAACGATACATAATCGAAACTGTTACAATAACATAAATTCATTGCTATTGATACGTCAGACCGTTTAAGTGAGATGTAATATGCTGTTGATACGTCAGACCGTTTAAGTGAGATGTCATATGCTGTTGATACGTCAGACTGCTTAAATGATTTGTTTTGTTGCCGTTGATACGTCACTGTTTTTTATGATTTGTGCTGTCATATGCTGTTACTGTCGATACGTCAGACCGTTTAAATGAAATGTGCTGTTGCTGTTGATACGTGAGACCGTTTAAATAATTTGTTTTGTTGCTGTTGATATCTCAATCCGTTTAAATGAGACGTTCTTTTGCTGTTGATACGTGAGACCGCATAAATGATATGTGTAGACATGATCTATTGCTGTTGATACGTGAGATCGTATAAATTATATAAGCTGTCATGAGCTGTTGCTGTCGATACGTGAGATCGTTTAAATTATATGAGCTGTAGTGGGCTGTTGTTGATGATACGTCTGAACGTTTAAATGGAATGTGATATTGCTGTTAATACATGAGATTGTTTAAATTATATGAGCTGTCATATGCTGTTACTGTTGATAAGTCAGACCGTTTAAATGAAATATGCTGTTGCTGTTGATACCTCAATCCGTTTAAATGAGACGTGCTGTTGCTGTTGATACGTGAGACCGCATAAATGATATGTGTAGCCATGATCTATTGCTGTTGATACGTGAGATCGTATAAATTATATAAGCTGTCATGAGCTGTTGCTGTTGATACGTCAGACCGTTTAAATGAAATGTGATATTGCTGTTGATACGTCAGACCGTTTAAATGAAATGTCAATTCATCAGTTTCAGGATACCAGCCTTATGACATGTGCTATATGTCATACATGAAAATGCAATTTCAGCATTTTTATTAATGATACAATTAAAATATTGAAATGAACGATGAAGGCAAATAAACAGGTTGAGAATGTAATACAGAGTACCAGTCTGCTCATCATGTCCCATAATTTTTAAACCTACATCAAGACTGGTATATTTCAAGTTAAATGATAACAAAAACAGTGCGGTTCATTCGTGGAATGGATGATAAAATAACAATTAATTGTGAATCATTAATTTGATGTAAAAATTAATCGACTTATATAAAACAAATATCATGTTTTAAGAAAAAATAATTTGAGGATGGTAATTTTGCAAAAATGAAAACTGTAACCTGAAAAAAATAGACCTTTATTTGTTTAAAGTATGCATTTATGTTGGATTCAATTTAACTTGATGCACCTGACGCGGAAAACAATGCTGATAACTTAGACAAGGATATGAAAAGATTCGGTTAGGATACATACAGACTGCGCCAACAAAGGCCACACCTCACGATGATTGGATTGCTGCCCACAGACTAAACAAGACAACTGATATGAATCATGTATGATTTGTAATACATTCAGACTAACCAAGACAACTGATTGTATTCATGTATGATTTGTGATACATTCAGACTAAACAAGATAACTGATTGTATTCATGTATGATTTGAAATACATTCAGACTAACCAAGACAACTGATATAAATGATGTACGATTTGTGATACATTCAGACTACACAAGACAACTGATATAAATGATGTATGATTTGTGATACATTCAGACTACACAAGACAATTGATATAAATGATGTATGATTTGTGATACATTCAGACTACACAAGACAACTGATATGAATCATGTATGATTTGTAATACATTCAGACTAACCAAGACAACTGATATGAATCGTGTACGATTTATGATACATTCAGACTACACAAGACAACTGATATAAATGATGTATGATTTGTGATACATTCAGACTACACAAGACAATTGATATAAATGATGTATGATTTGTGATACATTCAGACTACACAAGACAACTGATATGAATCATGTATGATTTGTAATACATTCAGACTAACCAAGACAACTGATAGGATTCGTGTAAGATTTGTAATACATTCAGACTAAACAAGACAAATTATAAGATTCATGTATGATTTGTAATACATTCAGAGATATTCCGATCTGACGTAGTATCGCTGAATGTCCAGACGAATGCAAAACCATAGGTACTGTTTTTGTTTTCATCACTATGCAGTTTTCAGGGCATATTCATGTGAATAAATACATAAATCTTCACTTATCAATCTGTTCTCTCTGTAACAATTTATTGCCTACTGTGAAAGGTCAACATAACACAGTTAATTTCTGGAATCTTGAATATCGTTGAGAGGGCATTACCGAAAACTCTGTAACAACATTTTCTTGCAACTATATATAAATATATACACTTAAACGTTGTCAACACTAACTTTAATGTACATTGTATATTTTTTATTTAATCAGTGATTTCGGGAAAATGGACGCAATTAGAAAATTTTAACGTTAAATTACTTGACACTGACTATACAGCATTTCAATTACTTAGTACTTACTGTCTGCCCAGCAACGAAATTACTTAGCACTGGCTAAATAGCATTGAAATTACTTAGCACTGTTTACACAGGATTTAAATTTCTTAGCACTGTTTACACAGCATTTAAATTACTTAGCACTGTTTACACAGCATTGAAATACCTTAGCACTGTTTACACAGGATTTAAATTACTTAGCACTGTTTACACAGCATTTAGATTACTTAGCACTGTTTACACAGGATTTAAATTAGTTGGCACTCACTGACTACAAACCATTATATTATTATAGCGGATTTTAACCCATCTTGAAAAGAGAAAGAAAGAAAGAAATACCACTATCTGTAGATATATTATTTTATGCGTCCGTTTTCTTTTTATGCACTGTACTAGATGTGAGTTTACTGAACGAGTTACTTACCTTATGTCTAAAGGTATAAACGTTTTTGTGTGGCTTTATTGTTGGGGGTGTGTGTTCTTGTTGTTTGTTTGCTTGTTACCTTTAAACTGCATAAATCTTTGCTCACCTACTTTTTAGGCATCACCATCAGCAGCATGACTTGTTGTCATAAATGTATGGTGCACATTCTCAAAAGGAACTTATATAATCCGTCATTGTCATTCGTGAGAATTAGAAACATTCCATCTCAGGGACAGACTTATGCACTTTAAAACACCAACTGAAAAAAAAGCGCTCCGGTGGTGTATTGGTTTGAGCGTCCGCCGCGGAAGCGGGAGATTGTGGGTTCGATCCCCGTCCGAGTCATATCAAAGACTTTATAAAAGGGTACTAACACCTGCCTCACTTGGTGGTCAGCATTAAGAAATTAGGTTAGGACTGGTCGGCCTGGTGTCAGGATAATTTGACTGGGTGGGACATCATGCTACATGTCTGCTGCAGGATGCCCCAGTTCTAGACATCACTATAAACTGCCTCGCTGCAGACATCGTAGCGATATGACTGAATTTGTTTTAAAGCTACGTTAAAAATCCACCCGATACGTCCATTGTTTCAGCCTACAAACCAACTGAAAACTTTCTCACTTCTAGAAAGAGCGCAAAATATTAAGCATGCACTAAAAATTCAACGTAATTTTCGAATGCTGTTTAAACATATATTAGCCTTCAAAGAACAATGCTCGAGACTGTTGCAGTAATTGTTGCACTGAGCGTTGTAAATTGCGAAATTATACAAAATGTGAGGGGCATATTGTTAAAAATAAGTTTACTTTTATTCTTATGGAAAAACGAGACAAACAAATAAGTATCTTGCTCTCTACACAGAATTAAGAATTGATTTACCGTTCATTGTAAATAATGAGAAGATGAATATTACATTTAAACAAACCAATTACAATACTGGCTCTAAATTGAGCCGAACTACAGAATTTGTAACAAGGTCATTCAGTGCACAACATGTTGCGAGAGACTAACTGCAGCCACTGCACGTTTTTCAAATGCAAATGTGCTTGCAATTAATGCTGATCCTGATTATTGCAAATGAGTGCACACATGGTGATAGAAAGCATTAACTGCTGCCACTTTATGTGCACTATGGTCACAGTAGAATATGATGTGATGAAAGAAAAGTCACTTGCTGAGTAACATTAGCCAGCTTTGCTCTACACTGGATAGCTATTCTACACAAGCAGGAATATGAGAAATATCCAGCCTCACTCTTCTATGGAAGATGTAGTTGTTCAAAACCACTGAATATCACCGAAACGCACACGTACTATCTGACCCTTTGTTTGAAACGAAAATTAAAAGTGTAACCATCAGAAGTGAATCATATTGTACGGTATCTATTTCAATGTTTTTCACTTCTGTTCGGTTGTATTTTCGTAGCATAATTAAAATTCTATAAAATCGACACAATTATAATGTAATTTGTACATTTCATGATGGCAGTCATAATTGAATGTTTAATGCAAGCTTCACTAATTTTTATTCTAGTGTATTATGTTCATTTAGACTTCAAGGAAACAAAAAAAACCTATAGAGTGATTTACAGAAGAAAATAATGACATACACCCCATCACCAACACATGCATACATACACCAGCCTTAAGCACATTGTTGTGTATACGTGTAAGATGGATTATTTTACATTAAATAGTACCCATAGTGTTGAATTAGGTACCAAAACATAACACATTGTGTGTGAATTAGCCTTTCAATTAGGTACCAAAACATAACACATTATGTGTGAATTAGCCTTTCAATTAGGTACCAAAACATAACACATTATGTGTGAATTAGCCTTTCAATTAGGTACCAAAACATAACACATTGTGTGTGAATTAGCCTTTCAATTTGGTACCAAAACATAACACATTATGTGTGAATTAGCCTTTCAATTTGGTATTATGTGCGTGTTTCTGAGAGATAGAGATAAAGACACCATGACATTTATGTTATTATTTGAATGTTTATCAAGGAATTGAACCATATTTCACTTAAAACATAGATCCTTGTGCCATTTTTTTTTTCCAATTAGCGGTTCATAAATAACAGTTTATTTTCTTGTTTTCTATCCCACTTTTTATCATTGTAACAAATTATACAAGCACATATTTCTTTTTTTATACATGGGCATTACTATGCAAAGTTCAAAGCAAACCAAATTAAACACTAAGTTTAAATATCATATGAATAGAATGATACACACGCTTCACCGTTTGCTGCGAGACAGTGTAAAGTCGGTACTAAATTCTATATTATTGAGAGGTTTATCACTTCTTATGTTTTAACGTGGTTTCTACATTGAATGAAGGATTGATCAATAACAGGTTGTGAATGTTCTCTCATTCACACAAATAAAACTAAAACATTAACCCTAGAGGTTTCGAGGGAGGGCTACAAATTGGAGCTGCTATGGCAACATCCAATGACAAGATCGTGAGCCGGTTGTCTGATAATATCTCAGTTTGTATACGTCCATGCTATTAGCTTTCGACTAATTGAAATATCTCAACAACAAAAATAAAAGAACAACTTTCGTCATCTGCAGAAATTACAGAAACATGATGGGTACTCATATGGTCTGGTAAACGTATTATAATTATGATGAGGTTAACTGAGAAGCTACACTTAGCAGTTATGAATTAATACTAGGAACTCTGGATATGTAGGATTCCATTCTGAAAAACGAGGATGACATGCATACATGCATATATACATACAAACATGCATACATATATACATAAATACCTACCTACCTGCATGCCTGCCCGCCTGCACACTCACCCACTTACCTACCTACCTACCTACCTACCTACCTACCTACCTACCTACCTACCTACCTACCTACCTACCTACCTACATACATACATACATACATACATACATACATACATACATACATACATACATACATACATACATACATACATACATACTGTGCACTGCAGACTTATTCAAGTCAGTCTGACTTTACCGAACGTTTAAGCAACTCTCATCACAGTGGCAAAAACAGCTCACGGGTTAATGACATTATCTGAGCATGTAAGATAATAGATATACAATGCACGGTTTGCGTAGGGGACATGCTAATTAAATTTCAATTATACACCTAGTGAAGCAAACTAATATTAAATATGTAATAACCTTCTGAATCTATTAAACAACGATCGAACCTATTATATCTCAGCACAGAACCATCATTGACGTTGTCTCGGTACTGAAAGAAACAACATCTTTAAGACCAAATGTGCGTCAAACATGTATAAATAATTCATCATCGAAGGTACATGTCTCAACATGCGGCCCGCGGTCCGCATCAGGCTCGCTAAGCCATATCCTGTGGCCCGAAAAAAGGACTGGCATCACAAGCAACGTTCCCTCTAAGCTGCGCGCGTGCGCGCGCGCGCAGCTGCTCAGGCATCCCCGCGCAGCTGAATTGTCAAAATTTAGCTCAATCCAACGTTAAATTTTGCTCGTCTCCGTAATGCTTGCGCAGTGTAGCGAGCACTGCGCGCCACCATTCGCTTAGAGGGAACGTTGATCACAAGGTGTCATGAGAAATAACAAAGGTGATGTGGCCATTGGATCATCGAAAATACCCTCATGCGGCCCTCAGGGTGGTGTGAGTTTGAGATTCCTTATCTTAGAAATAAACATCTACTTTTGTTTTTTTTTAATCTTGAACAATGCTTGCAAAAATACAGTGAGTACATAAGTTAGAATCTCTTTTCCATGTAATTTCACTTAAGAATAGAACTTGCTTGGAAATGTGGTAATTTCCTGACTCATCCAATGATATCCTTACAGACCCTTCTAATTTATTTTCCACTTTCCACACCAGTTCTTATGTTGGAATACGATTAGGACCTTGAGTCCTTGTTCTGATAATTTATCTATAACCAAATACTTACGATGACCGAAAAATCATGTGTCTCAAGGCTAAAGTAATGTCTTCATGTAATGGACAACACAGGAAAACATTGATGGATTAAAATCCAAACTGATGCAACAGGCCAAGTTAGTTATGCATAACACCGGCCATGTGAGTCAATCATAAATACACTCTCTCGTTATCCTGCTGATGTAAGAAAAGAAAAAGAAAGAAAACACTAAACTGTATGCGTAGTAATAATCTCAGTCACAACAACATTATATAGTCTGCATAATGGTAATCGCAGACACGGTTAATAAAACATTATATAGTCTGCATAATGGTAATCGCAGACTCGGTTAATAAAACATTATATAGTCTGCATAATGGTAATCGCAGACTCGGTTAATAAAACATTATATAGTCTGCATAATGGTAATCGCAGACTCGGTTAATAAAACATTATATAGTCTGCATAATGGTAATCGCAGACTCGATTAATACAACATTATATAGTCTGCATAATGGTAATCGCAGACTCGGTTAATACAACATTATATAGTCTGCATAATGGTAATCGCAGACTCGGTTAATACAACATTATATAGTCTGCATAATGGTAATCGCAGACTCGGTTAATAAAACATTATATAGTCTGCATAATGGTAATCGCAGACTCGGTTAATAAAACATTATATAGTCTGCATAATGGTAATCGCAGACTCGGTTAATAAAACGTTATATTGTCTGCATAATGGTAATCGCAGACTCGATTAATACAACATTATATAGTCTGCATAATGGTAATCGCAGACTCGATTAATACAACATTATATAGTCTGCATAATGGTAATCGCAGACTCGGTTAATAAAACATTATATAGTCTGCATAATGGTAATCGCAGACTCGATTAATGCAACATTATATAGTCTGCATAATGGTAATCGCAGACTCGGTTAATACAACATTATATAGTCTGCATAATGGTAATCGCAGACTCGGTTAATAAAACATTATATAGTCTGCATAATGGTAATCGCAGACTCGATTAATACAACATTATATAGTTTGCATAATGGTAATCGCAGACTCGGTTAATAAAACATTATATAGTCTGCATAATGGTAATCGCAGACTCGATTATTGCAACATTATATAGTCTGCATAATGGTAATCGCAGACTCGGTTAATACAACATGATATAGTCTGCATAATGGTAATCGCAGACTCGGTTAATACAACATGATATAGTCTGCATAATGGTAATCGCAGACTCGGTTAATACAACATGATATAGTCTGCATAATGGTAATCGCAGACTCGGTTAATACAACATTATATAGTCTGCATAATGGTAATCTCAGACTCGATTAATACAACATTATATAGTCTGCATAATGGTAATCTCAGACTCGATTAATACAACATTATATAGTCTGCATAATGGTAATCTCAGACTCGATTAATACAACATTATATAGTCTGCATAATGGTAATCGCAGACTCAATTAATTCAACATTATATAGTCTGCATAATTGTAATCGCAGACTCGGTTAATAAAACATTATATAGTCTGCATAATGGTAATCGCAGACTCGGTTAATAAAACATTATATAGTCTGCATAATGGTAATCGCAGACTCGGTTAATAAAACATTATATAGTCTGCATAATGGTAATCGCAGACTCGGTTAATAAAACATTATATAGTCTGCATAATGGTAATCGCAGACTCGGTTAATAAAACATTATATAGTCTGCATAATGGTAATCGCAGACTCGATTAATACAACATTATATAGTCTGCATAATGGTAATCGCAGACTCGGTTAATACAACATTATATAGTCTGCATAATGGTAATCGCAGACTCGGTTAATAAAACATTATATAGTCTGCATAATGGTAATCGCAGACTCGGTTAATACAACACGATATAGTCTGCATAATCGTAATCTCAGACTCGATTAATACAACATTATATAGTCTGCATAATGGTAATCTCAGACTCGAATAATACAACATTATATAGTCTGCATAATGGTAATCTCAGACTCGATTAATACAACATTATATAGTCTGCATAATGGTAATCGCAGACTTGGTTAATACAACATTATATAGTCTGCATAATAGTAATCGCAGACTCGGTTAATAAAACATTATATAGTCTGCATAATGGTAATCTCAGACTCGGTTAATAAAACGTTATATTGTCTGCATAGTGATACTTGCAGACTCAGTGACTATAACGTATTTTGCCTTGTCTGCATAGTGATACTTGCAGACTCGGTGACTATAACGTATTTTGCCTTGTCTGCATAGTGATACTTGCAGACTCGGTGACTATAACGTATTTTGCCTTGTCTGCATAGTGATACTTGCAGACTCGGTGACTATAACGTATTTTGCCTTGTCTGCGTAGTGAAAAGAACACAGATGCAGTGACTAAAACACTATATTGTCTGCGTAGTGATAATCACACAGCCTCCACGATTAAATTAAGACAGACGAGAAACATAAACGTATTGGTCATCGACTGTAATATTTAATTACACATATATGTTTAAAGCAGAAATATATGAATTGCAATCACCCGAGATTAGAGAGTAGAGCAAAGTTAAGCCGTTCATCGCTGTTTTTAATAAGAGGCTACAAGAGTATGATGTGATAAAATGCTTCTTTCGAAAATAACATGTATGTAAACCAAATACGAAACCTTTAAATTGTGGATTGAAACCACGTGGATAATGAAACAGTGACTGTCCGCCATCATTTAATGGGAATTTTAAAGCCTTTCAAAGAAGTTAGATGTTAATAACTCCGTACGCCAAATTCATCTTTCTGGGAATTCGCTGACATCAGTAAAAATTTGCATTTTTTAAAAGAAAGTTCTCTAAAGGCTTTAGAAAAATGGAATTTATTGAGGCTCGTATCTTGTGTGGATGTTTGTCCTTAGCTTCGCTTTATCGATCTGATGTGCGTGTTAGCTAAGTCATGAATCAATTTCTTGGTAATTTATAACCACTGACACCGGATATGATTACATATGGATTTGTTCTGCAGTGCTCTTTCAGTAGATTTAAATATGCTTTGCAGACAATATATTTACACTATCTGGATAGAACTGGGTACGTAAAGCAATCTGCTACATTGCTTAGGAGACGACGCACTCTCCCAAGAAATCAAAACTTTATTCCTTCCTAAGTAACGTGAAAATTTAAAGGATGAAGAATTCGTATTGTTATATTGCAGCCTTCCCTGGTTGATAGAACACCTCCCCCACCCTCCCCATAACCGCGCTTAAAGAATTTGAATGACTCAGCCTTTGGTTGATAATCTGTTTTTATAATCCATTTATACTGCAACACATCATTTTCAACCATACTGCTTCGGATCTGTTGCCCGAGTTAATTGTTTTCAAAACTATCACTCTTCTGCCAGAGACGAGCACTTTGTTGCATTTCAAAGCCATGACGTATACCTTGCGTGCATGACACAGATGGCAAATATAGCATAACAGAGACTCACGTCCGTTCATCAAAGACTGTTTCAAACTGTGGCAAACATTTAAGAATTCGAATATCAAAGCATGAACAGAGATTGGTACTGTGAAGTACTATATAATTTCCTGACCTTGCACAAATCGATAGCGTTTGGCTTTTCGGTCATAATTGTTACAGGTTTTTTGGGGGTTATTTTTGGTTTAACGCCATTTTTCAGCATATGGTAGGCTATTCATAGCGGCCATTAGCTTTGATGGAGGAAGAACCCAGGAAAACACCAGGGAGAACCAACAACACACGGGAAGCTACTGGCATACTTTCTCACAATCACACGACACGTTTTGACTGATGCGAGACTGATCCATCGTGGACGGAAGTGAGATGTCAGTGATAGCGCCATGTAAAGACTTTAACCTAAAAAAAGATATAATAGTTATAATTGATCCACTTTATTTAAAATCTCAGATAAACAAAGTGTTCCTAATTTAACAATTGATTTGTTTTCTTCATTTTCATTCCGATTTGTTTTTGTTTAGGTTTGGATTTTCATGACCAGACAAGTGAAGCTTTGGAAACAAGTACAGTCTATATTCGTTTATAAATAAAGGCAAACAGCAAACAACACCCTGATCTGCCGTATCGTAATGCAAATCAGGGTCTATGCTGTTTGTTCCACTGAAAGCCCTTAACAAACTGCACAGAACCAGGTCTGTTGGCGCGTAATGCGCTGGCAGTTCTGTGTCTGTGCAGTTTGCGGTTGGACTCGTCTTATATGTGATTACATACGGTACGGAGATATTCCTTTCCGTGTTTTAAGCATATGGTACTTGTTGATTTTAGATTCGGCATTTTCGAGTAGTGATATTAATTAAGCTTTTGAAATATAAGGCATGCATTCCACAGAAAGATAGACGAAGTGCAGATGTCGACAAGGTGCATAAGAAGCAAGATTAATATTGATTTTGGGAAAATGGAAAAATGAGGAAAAAAGTTATTTCAAAGCTTCCCTCGTCCGAAATATAAACTGGTTCTGATATTCAGTTCAATGGTATTGATATATTGATGTAAGAGAGAGAGAGAGAGAGAGAGAGAGAGAGAGAGAGAGAGAGAGAGAGAGAGAGAGAGAGAGAGAGAGAGAGAGAGAGATATTCTTTTCGATTTAGATGAAGACTCGTCGTGGATTCTTTCATAACAATATAAAATAAATCTTATCTATTATGGCGAAAGGCAAGAAAGTCAACATTCGTGTTCGTATTAAAAACAAATGATGTGATCGTGACGGGTTCACAGTTCATTCAACGAGGCTGCCGTTATGAATACAATGACTGAACTACGGCCACACCGCCATTCGAAAGACAGTAGTAACTTCTAAAGATGGTTTCTTCATCGTCAAGAAAACTATCTGATACATTGGTCTCAGGATGTGCAGGTTCCAAGGCAGCATGCGGGATCTAATGCAGAAAAAACAATGAACGGGAACCCAAGCAAAAACAAATGCATTACTTGAAGACAGTGCTCAGATTTCAAAATGTATTCATTTTGCTTTCCCCAATACGTCTCTATGCAGTAGCCGCGATATCTCCCTTTGTTTTTTTTTTCTTCCATTGCCACACTCAATGCAGTTTATCTGCTTATATAAACTATGTTGATGCGAGATGGTTTTAATAGCTGAGCGTAAATATATAACTTTGGTTCTCTATATTTAAAACAAAATTTCGGAAATGTTAATAAAGGAATTAAACAAATGTACATACCTATGTAATAGTGTTGTCAATGAGTGTGGTTACACGAGAAACCCACCATTTGATAACGTTTAGAGCTTTGTTCAGGCTATGATTGATACATGTAGATCCCAAACGTAAAGCGTACGAGTACGATATCAAATATATGTTTCATGTAAGATTATACCATTTCAGATAGGTTGGATTGGGATGGGTTTGGCACGTGCTTTACTTTACAGCACTATTTAAATATCGTATTCTACCGAGGTAGGCTGAGTTAAGCGGCCCGACAAAGAATACGCCATGGTAGCCAATCCTGGCCGATTCAATGGTGAGAATCGAACCCGCCTTGATCTTGTCACAAGTCCAATGCTTTAACTACTTGCCATCGGCAGCTCCCATATCAAATTGAACAAACAATTATATAGCAACGTATTTAGGGAGAGACCAAAACTTTTATTCATACAGGCATGATGAAATCTCTAATTACCGAATTTCGAATATATGTTTTCAAAGTTTCTTCTTAAGGTTATGTGAGAAAATAAAGATCAAACTCTACATCCATTTCCATGATGTCTAATTTCGTATAAAATTGATCAAATATAACATTGTAATTAGATCAATTTGTACATTATTATAGACATGTTCGTTGTTGGTTGGTTTATTTCTACTCTATTCATTAATATCAAGAGAGACAAAAATGTTTTCCGAAACTGAAGAGTATGTATCAACAAAGACGATTATTACGACAACCTTCATAAGTTAGGTATTATTAGATCGCAGACTACATGCAAGATTTATTTACCTCTGAAAATTAAGAAGTTTGGAAACTACGCACCTCCGAAACTAGCTTTCACAATGGGAATGCTTAAATGAGCATTAGTGCGGCTCATTGTCAGCCTTTAAAGTGACTACAAAGGGTGGGATATTAAATCCGAGGCGGAAAACAAAAGGATGAAATATTTAAACTGCTAGCTAATACTGCGTAAAATGACTTGTCTTTATTGTTAAAAAACTAAGGCAAAAACAAATCTGATATTTCGTAAGATGCCCGGGAATGATGATTCTGGTGTGATTCTTTGTTCAATTTAAACGTTTTCATTAACAATAAACATGTTGATTGATTGATAGAGTAGAGATTAAAAAGAAAGAGATACATACAAACTTTGGTTTTACTTCCGGTTAATTATTTATCTCTAACGGTTACACTCAAACAGACACACTTTTCCCTGTTCCGACGGTGCAAAGAAATGTCTTAAACGTATGTGTTTATATTTCTATCCTAGTCCATAATTTGAGATTTCTGGCTAACGTACATAGACCTGAGTATCTCTCAATAGAATGACTGCACGGGCTGAAGGACATGTCCTTCACTTCTTTTTATGTGAAGGTCGCGTCTTATAACCCAACTTTTGGCTACAGCCAAAGCCTGCCAAACTAGGAGTTTGTGTTTGCCAAGCTGCCTAACTTGATCAGAAGCAATCAAAATAAAGCACAAAAATCTCCAATCCATGTAGGCTGGAGTTCCATTAACACAGAGAGCTTAAAGAGTAAATACAAACAGTCATACACAGATATTGTTTTCCTTTCATTTGTTTCTTTTGAACAATGCAACATATATTATAACATAGTAGACGAAATGAATAATGATTTCGATGACTACGATGATTATTTGTCGTCCTTGGTTTCAACTTTCGCGATTTTGTAAAACCAAATGACCATTTTGTCGCCATTTTAACAAGGAGATGATAACATTGTTTCCACATAAGGACTAATAACTAGTGGGTTCTTATATTCGTGAGTTGTACAAGCAATGTTTTGGTACCCAGGAAAATTAAAAAATAAGTACTTTTTCGAATAGCATTTTCACTTCCCGAACTCAAATCAAATCTATCATTGGGAATGACATTATTCATATAAAACATGAGGTGGTATTGTGTCTCTCGTGCATAGAACATACATACCTGACACGTGCACACCTGACACGTGCATAATGACATTCTGCATATGAAACAAATCAGTTATGAGGTGGTATTGTGTCATGCATTCATTATTTACTATGCAACGTCACAATGAAATATGCTTGAATTAAATTAAATTGATAATGTACGATGGAGGAAGTGTCTTAATTTCATTTCCATGTTGATCACCAATTTAATTTTTAACTTTTGACATTGTGTTTCGGATATTTTTAAATTTCCTGTGTACACAACAATGTTGTTTATTTCTGTAGCTAAATGTACGGGTACAAAAGCAATGATCTTTATATCTGTAATTGCAAATCTGTGTACAAAATAATGCTGTTTATGTCGGTAATTGCATGCCTGTGTACAAAACAAAGCTGTATATGTCTGTAATTGCATGCCTGTGTACAAAACAATATTGTTTATGTCTGTCATTACATGGCTGTGCACAGAACAATGTTCTTTACATCTGTAATTGCATGCATGTGTACAAAACAATGTTGCTTATGTTGGTATTTGTTTAACCAATGTAATAAATGGGCTATTGAATTCTTGTTCAGAAATATACTCGTGTATACAAAATGTATCGGCTCGTTCGCCACAGCAAACACAATTGATCCACACGAATATTTTTAGCCCATATTCAGTAAAATATTTCACGAACAAGAAATTCTACATAAACTATTCCCTATCTAGTGTATGATTAGTCTCCTACTTCGAATATGCCAATTTCAAGCCCCAAGAATAGTTTCCAACCTCAAATACGCCAATCTGAAGCACCAAGTATAGTCTCCTGTCTCGAATACGCCAATCTTAAGCACCAAGAATAGTTTCCAAACTCAAATACTGTACGCCAATCTGAAGCACCAAGTATAGCCTCCTATCTCGAATATTCCAATCTGATGTACCAAATATAGTCTCCAATCTCGAATACGCCAATTAGAAGCAGCAAGAATAGTTTCAGATCTCGAATACTCCGATCTGAAGCACCAAGTAGGATCTCCAATCTCGAATACGCCAATCTGAAGCATCAAGAATAGTCTTCAACCTTGAATTCGCTAATCTGAAGCAACAAGAATTGTCTATTACCTCAAAAACGCCAATCTGAATCACCAAGTATAGCCTCCAACCTGGATTACTCCAATCTGAAACACCAAGAATAAAGAATAGTTTTCTATCTCGAAAACGTCAATCTTAAACACCAGGTATATGCTAATTAAAGCTGAAAATTACTCAGACCCTTTACTTATGAAAATG
The DNA here is from genome assembly GCA_029339505.1 of Unio delphinus. Taxonomy (NCBI): domain Eukaryota; kingdom Metazoa; phylum Mollusca; class Bivalvia; order Unionida; family Unionidae; genus Unio; species Unio delphinus. Next base: position 708,093 of record JAQISU010000268.1, on the reverse strand, counting down.
CTATTTAGTTTGTAAACCATAACTTTATTTTCCACTACTTCAAACATTAAGACATTTCTACACGAACATGGTGGCCAACCATTCTGATTGGCAGGACTATAGTATTGTATATCAAAGATCTTATTTGGGGCCCCAGTGGCCGAGTTCTAAAGCGCTCTCCGTTACGGATCACTGCCATCTCATCTGCATGGGTTCGAGTCTCAAATTCGCCAGTGTGAGTATGTAAGAACATTTTCCAGTAGCTTATCTTGGGTCGGTGGTTCTTTCTGTGCGTTTTACCGGGTTCTTCCTTCACCAAGGCTGCCATATATAGCCTATCGTGTGCTGAAAAATGGCGTTAAACCTTACAACAACAACAACAAAGATCTTATTTACCTCTTCAATGGTGAACTGGTGAATTTTTTTTGATATATAGATACCAATTATCAATTACCCATGTTGTCGACGATTGTTATATCTCGCAATTGCAAAATGTCATGTAATTTTCCATTTAGTCGATTATGGGCGTGTAAATTCGTAAGTAAACTTGCTCTTTAAATGCATGCGTCAGTTTCCAATAAAATCTTACTTTAATTAAGAGCAGAATCTTACAGCTTTCTGAATGCTAGCAATATACCCATAAAATAATGAGATGGAATCTTTCGTGGCAATTCTTAGTTATTTACACGTGATTATTTTGAATATTAAAGGGACTCTAGTAGTTTTAAATGACATTCACATTTAGAAATACAGAGCACCTACATGACAGATATACATAAACGTCGAAATATGTTTCATGTTCCGGTTAGAATTTCTTGTTCAGTTAGACAGCCAGACGAATAAAAATCTCTGTAACATAGTACAAGTTTAGCTGCTAAATGCCAAGATAAATGATCCCATGCACAGTACAGATGATATGAACTTCTGGTTTTTGCAGCACAGAGGCTAAAGACAATGATTCTACACTGAGACATAATAGGTTTTTGATCACGGCTTTAGAAAAACATAAGGTTATTACATATTTAATATTAGTTTGTTTCACTAGGTGTATAATCGAAATTTAATTAGCATGTCCCCTACGCAAACCGTGCATTGTATATCTATTATCTTACATGAACAGATAATGTCATTATCCCGTGAGCTGTTTTCGCCACTGTGATGAGAGTTGCTTAAACGTTCGGTAAAGTCAGACTGACTTGAATAAGTTTGCAGTGCACAGTATGTATGTATGTATGTATGTATGTATGTATGTATGTATGTATGTATGTATGTATGTATGTATGTATGTATGTATGTATGTATGTATGTATGTGTGTACGTACGTACGCACGCACGCACGCATGTATGTATGTGGGTGCCTTTATCCCGCGGACCTGGGTTCGAATCTCTGGAGAGTACAAATTAAAATTTATCTAACCTGTATGATAGTATTATTTGTATTAAATATTAATTCTGCCTACTAGTATCAAGCATTCTTGAATAGAATCCAGGGATAGCAATTTCCGTTCTGTTTTGTGAATGTTTACAATTCTCTCTCTCTCTCTCTCTCTCTCTCTCTCTCTCTCTCTCTCTCTCTCTCTCTCTATATATATATATATATATATATATATATATAAATTGTGGTCGTCTATGTCATCATTTATACTATACATCGGGTATATACATAGGCCAAACAAACGTTATGTACGAAGACGGCACAAATGAGGAATGTTATGTACGAAGACGGCACAAACGAGGAATGTTATGTACAAAGACGGCACAAACGAGGAATGTTATGTACGAAGACGGCACAAACGAGTAATGTTATGTACGAAGACGGCACAAACGAGGAATGTTATGTACGAAGACGATATACACGAGGAATGTTATGTACGAAGACGGCACAAACGAGGAATGTTATGTACGAAGACAGCACAAACGAGGAATGTTATGTACGAAGACGACACAAACGAGGAATGTTAGTATTACATTTTAAGGATAGTTTATTAATGGTTTACTTAGGGCCCCGAGTGGCCGAGTGGTTAAAAGCTCTTTCCGTTACGGATCACGGCCATCTCACATCTGTCTGGGTGGGTTCGAGTCTAAGATTCGGCTAATGTAGTTATGTGAGAAAGCTTGCCAGTAGCTTCTCGTGGGTCGGTGGTTCTTTCCGGGGGGTTTTCCCGGGTTCTTCCTACACCAATAATACTGGCCGCCATGTATAGCCTATCGTTTGCTGAAAAATGGCGTTAAAAACCTACAACAAATTAATGATTTACTAAACCTCTTAAGATTTAAGTCAATGTTGCTGCAACATGCATTTTGTCATACAGCTTTCATGCTTGATATAATTTTGATTAAGATTTTCATATTGATCTATATACACAGGTGCTTACACATTTGGTTAAAATAGATCGATAATTCGGTTTGTAAACAGGAGGTTTTTCTTCTGTCTTTTGTCTATGTAGGCCAATAACAGGTGTTCGCTAAACCCCACAGCTCGTGCGCTTACGCTTTTGCCGGCTGATAAAATGTAAACAAAGGCTTACTGTTCTGAATCCTTTCAAAAATGACCTTTAAGTACTCATAAGTATGTCATGTTTGACTATCTTAGCTGGTTGATCGTTTGATAAATAACTTTGCATCGAAAGGCTCGACATAATTGCCAATTAGAATGTCACACAAACACCCTCATTTGTTCATCGGCTTTCCTGTATCGTCTATTCGAAGGTCGAAGATAAATTTTATCACAGAATATTAAAAGTGCACCTTTTCTTGAATGACAGCACATAAATTCGCTTTTCTTCGTTTGCACACCCTTTTTTCAAATATATATTGGAATCTTCAGGCCCACGTATTAAATTCACCTTTGTATAATATTAATGAGAAAATAGTTTGCAGCCATCAGTTGATTTATCCCTATAAACTTCATATCGCATCGACATGGTTTTGACGCTATAATATATTGTTCAGTAGATGATGTCGATATCATTGACCTTTCAGTAGAAATTTTTTGTTTGATTTCTAACTCATCATCGCAAGAGTTCTGTGAAATCTTCTTAAGTTTAGCACCACTTGCAGTTGTGTTCGTGTTCTCATATTCTCTATATGTCTTTAAGTTTACTTTCACCAGATATAGGATAATATATTTCAGAACTTTCAGATGATGTCCTCCCAAAAGCCAGTCAAAATTTTTACCTGATGTCCTCCCCACAGTTACACTTTTCAGTTGATGTACTCCCCATTGACCGACAGACACACGTTTCAGATGATGTACTCCCCATAGACAGTCACACTTTTGAGCTGATGCACTCATTCCCCATAGACAAAAACTCTCACTTTACAGCTGATATAATTGCCATAGACAGACAGACGCATGTGTCCGCTGATGTATTCCCCATAGGCAGACAGTCACACATTTCAGCTGATGTATTACCCATAGACAGACAGTCACACATTTCAGCTGATGTATTACCCATAGACAGACAGTCACACTTTTCAGCTGATGTATTCCCCATAGACAGACAGCTACACGTTTCAGTTTATGTACTTCTCGTATACAGACAGTTGCACTTTTCAGTTTATGTACTTCTCGTATACAGACAGTTGCACTTTTTACCTTATATAATCCCCATATACTAAGCGGCATATTTTTATATGCTCCCCAGAAACACACAGTTAAACGTTTCAGCTGATATACTTCCTATACACAAACAGACACACTTTTCAGTTGATCAAATCCACAGAGACAGACAGGCACGCTTTTCAGCTGATATATTCTCCATACACAATCACACTTTTCAATTAAATAAGCTCACCATATACAGGCACGCTTTGCAGCTGATATATTCCAGATAGACAGACATATACACTTTTTAGCTGATATATTCCAGATAGACAGACATATACACTTTTTAGCTGATATATTCCAGATAGACAGACATATACACTTTTTAGCTGATATATTCCAGATAGACAGACATATACACTTTTTAGCTGATATATTCCAGATAGACAGACATATACACTTTTAGCTGATATATTCCAGATAGACAGACATATCCACTTTTTAGCTGATATATTCCAGATAGACAGACATATACACTTTTTAGCTGATATATTCCAGAAAGACAGACATATCCACTTTTTAGCTGATATATTCCAGATAGACAGACATATCCACTTTTTAGCTGATATATTCCAGATAGACAGACATATCCACTTTTTAGCTGATATATTCCAGATAGACAGACATATCCACTTTTTAGCTGATATATTCCAGATAGACAGACATATCCACTTTTTAGCTGATATATTCCAGATAGACAGACATATACACTTTTTAGCTGATATATTCCAGATAGACAGACATATACACTTTTTAGCTGATATATTCCAGATAGACAGACATATCCACTTTTTAGCTGATATATTCCAGATAGACAGACATATCCACTTTTTAGCTGATATATTCCAGATAGACAGACATATCCACTTTTTAGCTGATATATTCCAGATAGACAGACATATCCACTTTTTAGCTGATATATTCCAGATAGACAGACATATCCACTTTTTAGCTGATATATTCCAGATAGACAGACATATCCACTTTTTAGCTGATATATTCCAGATAGACAGACATATCCACTTTTTAGCTGATATATTCCAGATAGACAGACATATCCACTTTTTAGCTGATATATTCCAGATAGACAGACATATCCACTTTTTAGCTGATATATTCCAGATAGACAGACATATCCACTTTTTAGCTGATATATTCCAGATAGACAGACATATACACTTTTTAGCTGATATATTCCAGATAGACAGACATATACACTTTTTAGCTGATATATTCCAGATAGACAGACATATCCACTTTTTAGCTGATATATTCCAGATAGACAGACATATACACTTTTTAGCTGATATATTCCAGATAGACAGACATATACACTTTTTAGCTGATATATTCCAGATAGACAGACATATACACTTTTTAGCTGATATATTCCAGATAGACAGACATATACACTTTTTAGCTGATATATTCCAGATAGACAGACATATACACTTTTTAGCTGATATATTCCAGATAGACAGACATATACACTTTTTAGCTGATATATTCCAGATAGACAGACATATACACTTTTTAGCTGATATATTCCAGATAGACAGACATATACACTTTTTAGCTGATATATTCCAGATAGACAGACATATACACTTTTTAGCTGATATATTCCAGATAGACAGACATATACACTTTTTAGCTGATATATTCCAGATAGACAGACATATACACTTTTTAGCTGATATATTCCAGATAGACAGACATATACACTTTTTAGCTGATATATTCCAGATAGACAGACATATCCACTTTTTAGCTGATATATTCCAGATAGACAGACATATCCACTTTTTAGCTGATATATTCCAGATAGACAGACATATCCACTTTTTAGCTGATATATTCCAGATAGACAGACATATCCACTTTTTAGCTGATATATTCCAGATAGACAGACATATCCACTTTTTAGCTGATATATTCCAGATAGACAGACATATCCACTTTTTAGCTGATATATTCCAGATAGACAGACATATCCACTTTTTAGCTGATATATTCCAGATAGACAGACATATCCACTTTTTAGCTGATATATTCCAGATAGACAGACATATACACTCTTTAGCTGATATATTCCAGATAGACAGACATATACACTCTTTAGCTGATATATTCCAGATAGACAGACATATACACTTTTTAGCTGATATATTCCAGATAGACAGACATATACACTTTTTAGCTGATATATTCCAGATAGACAGACATATACACTTTTTAGCTGATATATTCCAGATAGACAGACATATACACTTTTTAGCTGATATATTCCAGATAGACAGACATATACACTTTTTAGCTGATATATTCCAGATAGACAGACATATCCACTTTTTAGCTGATATATTCCAGATAGACAGACATATCCACTTTTTAGCTGATATATTCCAGATAGACAGACATATCCACTTTTTAGCTGATATATTCCAGATAGACAGACATATCCACTTTTTAGCTGATATATTCCAGATAGACAGACATATCCACTTTTTAGCTGATATATTCCAGATAGACAGACATATCCACTTTTTAGCTGATATATTCCAGATAGACAGACATATCCACTTTTTAGCTGATATATTCCAGATAGACAGACATATCCACTTTTTAGCTGATATATTCCAGATAGACAGACATATCCACTTTTTAGCTGATATATTCCAGATAGACAGACATATCCACTTTTTAGTTGATATATTCCAGATAGACAGACATATCCACTTTTTAGCTGATATATTCCAGATAGACAGACATATCCACTTTTTAGCTGATATATTCCAGATAGACAGACATATCCACTTTTTAGCTGATATATTCCAGATAGACAGACATATCCACTTTTTAGCTGATATATTCCAGATAGACAGACATATCCACTTTTTAGCTGATATATTCCAGATAGACAGACATATCCACTTTTTAGCTGATATATTCCAGATAGACAGACATATCCACTTTTTAGCTGATATATTCCAGATAGACAGACATATCCACTTTTTAGCTGATATATTCCAGATAGACAGACATATCCACTTTTTAGCTGATATATTCCAGATAGACAGACATATCCACTTTTTAGCTGATATATTCCAGATAGACAGACATATCCACTTTTTAGCTGATATATTCCAGATAGACAGACATATCCACTTTTTAGCTGATATATTCCAGATAGACAGACATATCCACTTTTTAGCTGATATATTCCAGATAGACAGACATATCCACTTTTTAGCTGATATATTCCAGATAGACAGACATATCCACTTTTTAGCTGATATATTCCAGATAGACAGACATATACACTTTTTAGCTGATATATTCCAGATAGACAGACATATACACTTTTTAGCTGATATATTCCAGATAGACAGACATATACACTTTTTAGCTGATATATTCCAGATAGACAGACATATCCACTTTTTAGCTGATATATTCCAGATAGACAGACATATCCACTTTTTAGCTGATATATTCCAGATAGACAGACATATCCACTTTTTAGCTGATATATTCCAGATAGACAGACATATCCACTTTTTAGCTGATATATTCCAGATAGACAGACATATCCACTTTTTAGCTGATATATTCCAGATAGACAGACATATCCACTTTTTAGCTGATATATTCCAGATAGACAGACATATCCACTTTTTAGCTGATATATTCCAGATAGACAGACATATACACTTTTTAGCTGATATATTCCAGATAGACAGACATATACACTTTTTAGCTGATATATTCCCTATGCAGCAGCATATATTTGTACATTACGACTCTGTTTTGCATTTGGCTTTTTAAAGTATTCAAATAGTCTTGCCTTTAAATACTCCTATTTGCTTTGAAAATAGGATGAGTTATCATCCACGCGATTAAAATATTTTATTTTTAATGAGGTTGTCATGAAAATATGTAATATCTCCTCCGTCTGTATTTTAGAGAAAATAATTGGATAAAGCTATGCATCATATAAGATTGTTTATTTTAAGCTGGCAAGAGTCTGTGTGTGATCTGTCAAGAGACTTGATACAGAAACATCCATAGTTGCTGTGTAAGATATTTTATTTAAATATTTATATTTACATGTACAAGATATTGTATTTAATATTATATGTTTGCATGTAAGAGATATTGCATTTAATTTTGTATGTTCGCATGTGCAATATATTGTATTTATTATTGTATCTGATGCGCACAAGAAAATATGCAGTCTAACATTCCTGTCAAAATGGTGATCAACGACATGACTGGCTGTGTGATCAACGACATGACTGGATTTATGATCAACATGACTGGATGTGTGGTCAACGACATGATTGGCCGTTCATTTCTTCTGAGGTTTAAAGTTGAACATTCTTATTTAAGTATTCCATCTATGGCAATTAGTATACTTTTCTGATCGCTGATTATAAGAATTAACCTTTCTGTATTATTCTAGATTGTACTTTAAAATAATTATAACTTATAAGCCATGTATTTACTTTGATTTGGGTTTAGGACATTGACTTGAAAAGCCAAGGTCTACCTGCTTTTTGTCAGGTTGTTTGGTACAATTTAGGTAAACATTGTTTATGAACTTGGAAATTACATTAGTCCAGGCTATCTTATTGTGCCATTATGTCTTGTGATAGTCTGCATATAAGGACGAGCAAGTCCAAAAAAATAATTCCTATTTTATATACTTCTTGGAGGAATCACTTTTACTTGTGTTCAGATATCATTTGAGAGGAATTATTTAAATTATGTATTGGAAATAAAGCGTTCATTGACATTTTGTACACAAACACTGTTTTGAGAGTATTGTGAATTCATTCAAGGACAGTCTGGATTCTAGTATTTTGGTTTTTCGTTGATACATTAAGACTGTTGGTATATCAGCAAAATAAAGAGTATTCGCACGTCAGCACATTCAAGACTTAAAATTCATTAGGAACACTCTAAGCTTTTGAACTTGTGATATAACTTTTAGGACTGTTTGGGATTTAATTCACAATAATGTGTGCTCCTTTTAAATTATGACTTATCGAGATAAATAAAATTATTTGTCGGATTTTAATCAACTTGTTTCTTTCGCTTTTTCTGTTGTATAATAAAAACATAGCACTACTACTACTACTACTACTACTACTACTACTACTACTAATAATAATAATAATAATAATAATAATAATAATGATAATAATAATAATGCTATCCCTTGTGTACATTAAACCAGAACGTGATGTTACAAAGGAAAACGATTGCGTAAGACTCGCTATTTCCATAACTTTATCAACTTTAGTTCGTTCCTACAACTTCCTTAAAATTTTTATTTCATAAATAGAATTATATGGGATTTTCTGCTCGTCACTTGAACATGTTTACTCTCATAGTTTCCTTTGGCATACATTGTTGCAAAGTAAATTCATATATGCATGATAAGCATTAAGAATTAATCTTAAGAAACCTGTCTATGTTTCTAGAAGGTGGATTACAGAAAGAACTCTATACTGCTTGTCCGCTTGTCTTTACTATCGATCGAAAATCAAAATGAATGTTAAAATGTCTTGGTGTTAGCAGTCAAGTTAATAGAACATTTCTGACTGCTAGGCAATACGTTTCATTTGATATTGATACAGATTTACGATTTACGAGTCAGTGCGTGCTAAAGGCAAGTCGAGTCTTGGCAATCCTGGTAATCGTAGAGTTGCAGGAAGAGAATCAACGGTTTTTCTTTGTAATATTTATTTGCATTGCATATGTTTGCACTGTAATATATTCATCCTTTTCTTTTCAAGATATTTTATATCACAGACGATGATTACTACTTGGAAATCGTTAGTTCTGGGATTTCAATTAGTTTGCACCTTTTGCAATCATACAAGACATAAGTTATTGCTTAAGGTTTTTTTTGTAAGTATAATTTGTTCTGGTTCCATGGGTGTTATTCAACTTCTGAAGGTCTAAACAATCTGAACCAACTTTACTGCTCCCTTTCATTTTATTGAAAGGGCTTTATCAGCAGTCGTTTGCATAATGCTTCTAAATTATGTTGCGTAAAAAGTAGTATCTGTTCGCTCTATCCTCGCTGAATTTATGGCTCATTTTCACATTATTAATAGGCAGTCTTAAACAAGTTAGGTATAGGTAAGATTTCCTGTCTGTATTTTAGAGAGACGGACAAAAGATAGTTCACTCTTTCTCTACCATGCGTTTCCATATCTCGATAGTTGATTAACGTCAAGCCTCGAGGATCATATCGTAAAGCCGTCTGCTCTTCAACATGTATCATATTTGAGTAATTTGTTAGAATTCTATCCCAACCCAAGCCCTAGTGAAGTGTCCTCCCTAACGCTGGATCAAAGGAAATGAAAGCGTTTTGAGTCCACTCAGATATTCGCTGTAATCTGCTTTTATCATTCAACGATTCTGCGATTCTTATTTATTGGTATTTTGTGTAATATATACATACATGGTACTGTACATGGTTCATGTTTAGGTAACATACATAATTAATGATAGTGTTGTTCGAGCTCGTTTCAGGTTCTGTAGTGGTATATTTTTGTCTTTAGACAAAAATAACCCATACCCCCGGCCATGACGATGTGGTTTTTTTTTTTTACGTCCACCATCTCCTCCATGAAATATTACGCATATAAAGTAGCGCCATTGTCAGCTTGAAGTACCATAGCCAGCCATAATAAGCAATATAAATGACACAAAAACAGAACGATTTTCCCCCGCATAACATGAGAATAAAGGATCTTAAAATACGCGCGCGTGATTCTAGAGACGTTTATATGGTTTTAGTATACATGTATTAAAGATCATTCAACATTTATACTGTTCATTATCCCAACTGGGGATGTCTTTTCACATGTTAATATGCAATAAACTTGTCAGAAAAGATAAAATCTCACCAATAAATTCAAACTTGTATCTAAAAAAATAATATGCAATGTTTCAAAACAAAATGTATATAGAATCGGCCATTTGGCATTTGTTATGGTATTTAGCATTTAGGGTCTTTTCATTAATATTTGTTATGGTATTGGGCACTTAGGGCCTTATCATTAATATTTGTTATGGTATTAGGCATTTAGGGTCTTATCAATAATATGTGTTATGGCATTTGGCATTTAGAGTCTTATCATTAATATTTTTTATGGTATTTGGCATTTAGGGTCTTATCATTAATATTTGTTATGGCATTTGGCATTTAGGGTCTTATCATTAATATGTGTTATGGTATTTGGTACTTAGGGTCTTATCATTAATATTTGTTATGGTAGTTAGCATTTAGGGTCTTATCAATAATATTTTTATGGTATTTGGCATTTAGGGTCTTATCATTAATATTTGTTATGGTATTTGGTATTTAGGGTCTTATCAATAATATTTTTATGGTATTTGGCATTTAGGGTCTTATCATTAATATTTGTTATGGTATTTGGCATTTAGGGTCTTTTCATTAATATTTTGTATGGTATTTGGCATTTAGGGTCTTATCAATAATATTTTTTATGGTATTTGACATTTAGGGTCTTTTCATTAATATTTGTTATGGTATTTGGCATTTAGGGTCTTATCAATAATATTTTTATGGTTTTTGGCATTTATGGTCTTTTCATTAATATTTGTTATGGTATTTGGCATTTAGGGTCTTTTCATTAATATTTGTTATGGTATTTAGCATTTAGGGTCTTTTCATTAATATTTGTTATGGTATTTTGACGCATATTTTGTCAAATACATTTTCTCAGTCATGTACAAATTTTAACGTATGCTAACGGATATTTATAATAGACTACATGTTTTAGAACAACATTAAAAATTAATTGCATCGAATATATGCATTGAAACCTCTCTCCTACATCTGAGTGATACACTACTTTCCTTTCAGAAAGAAACTTACACAATTTATGCGAGATGCAAATAGCCTTTCTTTTATACTCATTAGCCTAACTAAATTTCATCTTAGTATCGATCTAGTGAATGATCAAACTCAAAATCAGTCTCTCTCTCTCTCTCTCTCTCTCTCTCTCTCTCTCTCTCTCTCTCTCTCTCTCTCTCTCTCTCTCTCTCTCTCTCTGTGAATGCGTGAGAGAATTTACCTGCTCAGGTGTGATTTATACCAACACCGGTTAATTAAACAAAGTACTTGACAGATTAGTCACAAGATAAAATAATGCGTAACGGAAAACATAGTGCTTATAATAATAATAATAATAATAATAATAATAATAATAATAATAATAATAATAACTTTCTGACTGTGTGATTCTACTGTGAAACACATACATATTTCAACATAAGTCATACGTATTATATATATATATATATATATATATATATATATATATATATATATATATATATATATATATATATATATATATATAATAAGATCTGGACATATTATATACGAATTACAATGATAACGTTTTCTATTCAGCGCCTTTAATATGTCATTCCAGCTGATCATTGTTTTAATGATTTTTTAAAAGAAGCAGGAGAAGTTGAATTTCGTATTTTCAGAGTAAGGAATTCCAAACAGTAGGTGCCGAGACAGTAAATGAGATTTTGTAATGATTGGTTTTCGACCACGGAATCTGGAGACCGTTGTTAGTTGTCGATCGCTTACTATTTGACGATCTTAGTTCAATTAGGCTAGAGATATAATCTGGATAAAGACCAAGATTTATATATTGGCACAAACCATCTTCATTAAAAATAAAATGTATACCGAATTGGGCATTTGCCAAAGTCTTGGTAGCTATAACTTTTGTAAGTGATAATTTCTTTATTTCTTTACAATAATCGACATATCGCCAATGCACAAGGGGGCTCCGAGAGTGGAGTGGTCTGAAGTGCTCGCTTTTACCGATCACTGCTAACTTACATATGTCCTCGCGGGTTCAAGTCTTGGGCTCGTCCAGTGCGGGTATGTGAGAAAGCTGGCTAGTAGCTTCATATGTGTCGTTGGTTCGTAACTGGGTTTTGGCCGCAACATATAATCAAGCTTGCGCTGAGAAATGGCGTTAAATCAAAATCAACTGTGATATTGTTTACACCATTCCGGTTATTAGACCAGATGCTTGCCAGTTGAAAATATTTGATAGTAAATAGTAAGTTTGGATTTATTTAGATCTAATTGGATGTCGCATTAAATCGTACATGTCTTAGCAACATCTGTCAATATCATGACAATATGTGTACGTATCGAATTAATTATAATTATCCTACAGTAGTGAAAAGTGGAAGGTTCTCTGAGTACTTACTTGATACAAATCTGACAGTCATATAAACCGGTTCCTCTTGGGTTTTTGTCCATATTCGGAAGCTATTTTCATTGTTTGCTACATAGCTTAGCATCACTCTTTTGTGCGATTTTGTTTAAATGGCAACAGCTAAACGGTAGACCGAATATTACTTACGGCGTCACATAAATCCATCATCTCAACGTTCATAGTCTAGACTAACAATGCTGATATTTGAAATTAATCGACATCTTGAAGACAGTTCGTTGGATCCGAATAATATTTTGGATACAACATTTACTCATTTAGTAAATTGATTCAGTCAATATTGAAAAATGTTTTCTTTTATATAAAATATCTAACAAGAACATTTGCCACAACTGATGAATTATGCATACCTAGTCTTCCCTGTCAATCAATTTATACTAATGTATACCTACCTAGTCTTCATTGTCAATCAGTTTGTACTAATGTATACCTAGTCTTCCCTGCCAATCAATTTGTACTAATTTGTACTAATGAAAATCGATAATAAAATAAGCTAACTCAAAACGCAAAACTGAAGTTGAATGTGATAATGTTATCTGTGGTGGATGCATACAAAATCTAAATTTGTTCCAATTGCTAGATAAATGATTGACGTAAGTATTTTATGATTATGTTTTGTGTCGTTAACATGTATGGAACGCCAGAGATGACAATTGTTATTATATGATGTGCAAACTTCATTATATGCTGTGCTTTCGTCCTTATATGATGTGCAAACTTCATTATATGCTGTGCTTTCGTCCTTATATGATGTGAAAACTTCATTATATGCTGTGTTTTCGTCCTTATATGATGTGCAAACTTCATTATATGAAAACATGTGTGGATGAAAACTTGTTATCAGAGAGCATTATTCGAAACCAAATCGTTGACAAAAGAAATGAAATTGAAAATTTGCACGAGATTTTAATTGAACGCTTTTTGCGTTTTCTAAGGCGGTTTATACTCAGTCCTACGAACAGAAACTTTTTTGAACGGGGAGGGGGTATTAAAAAAGGATTCAGTCTTACAAACAGTAAGCTAGTTGAATATTTTATTGACATAAAGACTTTAGTACGTTTCAGTGCCTTGTTTCTTAAATTTCAAATTTCAGCGCGAAAACATGATGACTAATTATAACATGAAGCGCAATGATCGCCTTTATTCAGCAATGAAAAATGAAAGAGTCGATTATTTGTCATCTTGAAATGGGGCGGTCAATTTAACACCTGTTTACATCAATTAGTGTCTAAAGAAGACATCAAGTTCTAGCATATCAAACACAGAGCAAATGCAAATAATACCAAGTCCAGTTCAACAGACTTTTGACACTAAATAACATTAATGTAGTATAAATCTGAATACACAGTAACTACTTGCTTATAAATAAGAAATTTGAGTTTCCTTTGATTTTATACCAACAACAAAATTTGTCCAACATTTGAATAGGTCATGCAGACTTCAAATTAAATAAAACCAGTTGTTGATAATTCTTTTACATAGTCTTTTTTGTGCTTTTGTCTACGTGTCTTTCTGCCAAACCGTTTTTGTCGCACATCAGCTTTCGAAGGGTGAAATTTGTCCGTCATGAACGTACCTCTTTAGTACAAAATGGACGTCGATTTACATTTTGCGTCTTATCTTTATAACCGTTACTAAAGTTAACTTTAACCATCACATATTACTTCGTGGCTGATAACGATTCTCTAAACATGATACTGACCTTCAAACATTTAAAACGAATAAAAGATAACTTTTTTTAAAAAAAACTGCAATATATGTCCATGACTACAAATATTTTCTTCATGTAGAAAAGTCCAAGCTCATCGTTAAATTTGATTTTAATTATTAACAAAACATATATAACCAATATCAATGCTTTCAATTTGTGAATCATATCGGATGATGTCTACATATACAGGATGCTTGAATTTTAATTAACATTAAACACTACATAACCAACATCAAAGCTTTCGACACATGAGTCATATGGGATGATATCTACATACAGGGTGTTTTGTGTGCTCATTTCTCAGTCTAATTGTTGTTGTTTCTTTACATTTCTTCTTTCTCCTTACATTTTAGCATCGTTTCAAGTTGTCAACGGACAGATAAGAGCTTGTGTTATGCGACCTTTAAACCTGTTTATGACTAAATCTTTTACAGAATTCGTGTTTTGGTCTGAATAGGGAAAAAGTGGTTATTAGATATGACGTATGAATACGTCTCTTGTAGGCATATCAAACGCTTCTTTTTTCCAGCCTGCTGGAAACAAAACACATATATAGCTTTGTGTATTAACTACACACTGTCGTAGCGTCGTAACAGCTTTTGTTGAGTAATGTGGCTGAAATTGCATGTCACTATATTTAAATTGTGTGGATCTTGCATAAACCATGCAATCCTACGGGTATTGACCTTGGATACAGTGAATACAAAGTTAATTGAATCAATCAAGGTGAAATATTGACCTCCGTTCCGTAAAGGGAAGTATGAGATTTATCAGTTCATAAAAGTTTATATTTTCCGCAAACATGGTCTGAACTTGGAGCATATTCTGATACAACAGATACTAAAAACTCCAAATCTTGCACTTTTTCCCAGTGACTCTTTTAGCAACAATTCTTTTAATCATTATTGAAGAGACACCGTTGCGGTAATATTCGAAACTACACCGGTTACTCTATTTATGTTCATACGTAACAAGTAAATCGATATTACTGTAAGTATGTAAAGAGTCAATAATTTTGCGATACATGTTTGTAAAAGCACACGCTGGCTTATCACAGAGACCAACGTTTATGAAATATAAATACATATTGCGCATTTATCAAAGCATTGCCAGCTGGTGTCTCGAGCATAGCTCAGGAGTTATGCATTTGATCATATTTTCACTCCAGAACGAGCTAACCAAGTAATCTTCGAAACGTTTTAGCAAAATTAGAGAACACAATGTTATTATTGCTAACCTTTATATATACATATATATATATATATATATATATATATATATATATATATATATATATATATATATATATATATATATATATATATATATATATATATATATATATATATATATATATATATATATATATATGTGTGTGTGTGTGTGTGTGTGTGTGTGTGTGTGTGTGTGTGGTGTGTGTGTGTTAAAACCATAGTTATAATTAGAAGATCTGTTACTAAAATTATAAAAAGGAACATGTTCAACACAATAACCTTGAATCGGTTTAAAATAATATTCCTAATATGTATCCTTCAGTCAGAATAAGATAAACAATGTTGTTTACAAAACTGTCACTGATTTTGGACAAGGTCAGCTATAACATTTTATATTATCCAAAGCATATATTCAAATTGTTAAAAAAAAATACAATATAGCTTACCAACAAAAAAAAGCAAAATAAAGAAAACAAAAAGAACAAAATGAGTTGGAATCCATTCTTTTGAAAATTCATACAATGTATCTTCTTGTTGAATTTACCTTATCTCTTCACATAAACTGTGCCTAATATATATGACATTTAAATGGGGTACATTTATTTAGATTTATGAAACATGGTCGTTATAAAACAGTTTAATATCTCTTCAAAGCTACTCCGTGTAACCCTCAGACTGTCATAAATAAACTTCACAAGATATGACACGTTATAGATGCAATACTTTTATCACTTTGAGACTATAAGACGGTAGCACAACAGTACACCATGACACCATCGCCAAATTGCACAAACGGCTAGTCTCGTTTGGCTGGCTAGCTGGACGGGTGCAAAATGTAGGATGAAGTTGTGATGTAATGTGTCTGGATTGATGTAGCGGAAGTACGTTGATTGCCCAAATTGCACCAATACATTATTTCACTTTAAATGCCATGTCTCACAATAAAAGGACCACTGGACAACCTGATCCTACAATCACAATAAAAATGGACTTTTTACAAATGATCTTGTAATTGGGCGGTAACAAATCCTAGAATATTTTCTACATTATAAATTCACGGTAGAATATAACGATTCTAAACAATGTAGAAAAATAAACGTCGAATTTTTTAAAAATTCTTCTACCGTCCTATCTAACACTGTTTGTACACGAGAGAAATGTATAAATTATATGAATTACAAACCCATTACTTTTAAATCAACTTTAGTGTTAATAAAATTCTTAATATCTTCTTGATCAAATGACTTTGTAAAAATAATGTCACTAACTAATTGCAGTTTATTATTCAGCATTCACTTTAGTTAGAATATTTACCTTTAAAGGTCAATGAGGTTGAGAAGTTCTTAGAAAACGTGTCCCAAAAATTCAGTAAAATGATAGATATACGCTCTAATTTGGGAATTTCTTGCCTATATTGTTCGTTTTCGCGAAGCATGTAAGTTAAGTATTAAGAGTTTTGAAAATTTGATGGAATATCCCGAAAAGGTTTTGGTCGGGTGATATCAGTTTTCAGGGTGATAACTGGTATCGTAAACTGGACGTAATTTTGAACCGCTCCTTAACAGCTAAATAGAAATGACAGAAATAAGATATTTAATATCACCTTACGCTGTATAAATATGACATAAATCAGTCATTTAATATCACATTATGCTGTATAAATATGACAAAAATGAGGTATTTATTATCACATTACGCAGTGAAGTATTTAATATCACCTGACGCTGTATAAATATGACAGAAATATTTAATATCACCTGACGCTGTATAAATATGACAGAAATGAGGTATTTAATTATTTAATATTACATTACGATGTGTAAATACACGTATATTACACTGTTTATAATCTAAGAGAGACATGTCATGGTGGTATGGTGCTCTGGTTCTGTGCAAAACTATCAACTATTAATTTCGTTGGGAACTTGAGTCGATCGCTGCAGAACAGAAACGGTGATTTAAAAAATACATATATATGCTCTGTTGACCGTTGAAATGAAACGTCAACTCATCACAGTTTGATTTTCTGTCATGACTGACGATATGTGTTTCATGTTCAACAGGAAATTGAAGTCTCAACTTCATGTTCAGTTGTTTTCAGTCCCAGCGAACTTAGTGTCTTCGCTCGATCTGCACATGCGTGGGAAACTGAACTTTAATTGAACTCGATGCTGATATGATGCTAACAACTATGGATAACAATCTAAACAAAAATCTGTGATAAATATCAACCATTTTCTCTAACGTAATACTACTTCAACGAGGCATCATCATACAACTATTTTCTACGCATTATTCTTTCTGCACAAATACATCACCTGTCACTTCCTTCGGATGAGTTGGTAATTTTAAAGTTTATTCCCAACGTTTTTTCTTCTCATAAAACTTCTGGTTAGCTTTATTCTTTTGGGGCTTTACCGTCAGTAAAAAATAAATTCAAACACCTTTCTCTTCAATAAGATACTTTCATCTTAAATTCCGATGTCGAAACAATCAGACGCTTATTGAACGATAGGCACATAAGCTGAGTCTTCTCTCTAGTCACTTACCATGAAATCAACTTTACACTTTACACCGCGTATCGTACTAATAGGGTTATAGAAACCTGATGGACCTTCACTCAGTAAATGAATGAGGTCAAATTCTCATGACCACGACTCTGCATGTGGCTGTAGCAATATAATACATGTAATTTAAAATTAAATGAGGAGCAAAAGTATCTTGCTAGAAACTTAAATTTAAGTTCAATAAGCAAAAATTATTATTATTATTATTATTATTATTATTATTATTAGTAGTAGTAGTAGTAGTAGTAGTAGTAGTAGTAGTAGTAGTAGTATACACAGACTGCAAAACAATATGTCCTAGCGATTGAGATAAAGTGACACGTATTGTTATAACCGTTGTCTGCATTCGACGATCAAGTTCTGGCTATTTCTCACTAGGATCACGACTCTTAAATACGCACGAGGTTGAAGTTTACTAATCCAAACAGAGAAACAAGGCCACAACTGCACAAAATCAAAACTCGTATGTATGTATGTATGTATGTATGTATGTATGTATGTATGTATGTATGTATGTATGTATGTATGTATGTATGTATGTATGTATGTATGTATGTATGTATGTGTGTATGTATGCATATACATACGTGTGTATGTGTGTGTGTGTGTGTGTGTGTGTGTGTGTGTGTGTGATGCCCCAGTGCTAGACATGTAGCATGATGTCCCACCCAGTCACATTATCCTGATACCAGGCGGACCAGTCCAGACACTAACATCTTAATGCTGAGCGCCAAGCGAGGCAGCTGTTAGTACAATTTTTATGTCTTTGGAATGACTAGGCCGGAGATTGAACCAACGACTTTCCTCATCCGAGGCGGGCGCTCTAACTATTAGGCCACAGGAGCCGGATGGATGCATGCATGAATGCATCTCTCTCTGTCTCTGTCTCTGTCTCTGTCTCTCTCTCTCTCTCTCTCTCTCTCTCTCTCTCTCCATCAATCGATCGATATTAGTCTTAAATGTACTCAAGTAAACAGTCACTACCGCATCATCCTTAAATCGAAAATGTTTTGCTTTTAGATCATAAACAGAACTATTTACTGACAAATAATTAATTATAACTCTCATGGTTCATTTGTTTTAATATATCGTAAAGTACCTTTGAAACTTCGCCGTAGTCTTTCTCAGGCACACGTTTGAAACGGATAATGCTTGCATCATGAATATCCACTGATATAAATCCGATTCGCCTTGATTGAAGCATTGCTTGTGTAGCTTAATACTTATGTCCATTGTCGACACGATTTTCCTTTGCTTATCCCGTTGTTTGTTTGAGCCATTAATCATATATGCCAATTGCCATTAGGCCTGTATGCCAATTGCTACATAGTTTTATAGCTGAGTGTAATGATTTTTTTTAATAGCAACAGGGTATTGAACAACTCCATTATGATTTTAACTTAGTTGAGTTTAGCCAATCCAGTCTTCCGCAGCTTCCATCGCATGCTAGTATTAGATCCTGACTCGCGCTACATTTTAGGCATGCATATTAGCTTTCAGTCACTGCTTCTGGAGGTCACGGTTCAAACCCCAGCCGAGTCATTCAAGAGACTTATAAAAATTGCACAAACAGCTGCTTCACTAGGTATTAAGCATTAAGAGCTCAGTGTTGTCAGAATATTGTGACTAGGTGGGGACATCCTGCTACATGTCTGCGTCGTGATTCCCCAGCGCTAGACATCTCTATAAATTGCCACACTGCATATATCGTAGCGATATGACTGCAAAATTGTCAAAGCTACGTTTAAGATACAAATCACGAACGCACATAAGCTGTCAGTCGTGTTATGTGTTAAGCTACAGACAAATGGCCAGAGATAGGGATGGAATGAGGCAGAAGATGAGATCTTGCAACCAGGTAAAAGAGAATAAAATTACGGTGAAAATTTATTTAATAGAAGTCGCAGATAAATTTCCTTGTCTTACAATCATGAGTCGACAGTTCAAGCTTAGAAATTTGAAATCTTTGAGGCGTGTGGTCTTTATGATGAAAAATTGTATTTAGTTTCGCGTCATGGTTTAGTTTACGTGACAGTCTTGAATCGGTCTCTTGTATAACCGCTGACACCAGGTGCTTTACAGGTGGATTTGAGCTCCAATTCTCCTATTATAGATTTCATTCAATTTCTGAGACAATAGAAGCATACTATTTCAATAAAATCAGTGTTAATAGATATTAATTACAGTGTTATTTGAAGCATGAATACAAGAGCTGAAATCCTTTATAGAAATTGTATCTTGGATTTGTTTGCAAGTGTCGGTTAATATTTAAACTCGCATGAGAGTGCAGATGTTTTCATCAATGTTGAAAAATGTTACTGATTAATAATTGTACCCTTTTGGGTCTGTTTTATTTCAAAAGACGTGAGAAAAATGCATTCAGTCGGACCGAAAGTAGATTATATCGGTTTATGAACTTGACGGAATTACATTATACCCTCTACTCAAACGTATGTACATTACAGTTGCCCCTAATAAAAATGAAATGACGATGTGCGTGTAAAACGTGGATAATATCAATCTACGATTGGATTTTACCGATATCAGATTTACTCCTCCTTTATATACATAAAAGATCAGCAAGTAAATGAACACACACACACACACACACACACACACACACACACACACACACACACATACATACATACATACATACATACATACATACATACATACATACATACATACATACATACACACAATCGATTAAAACCAAATTCATGCATAGTTTGTCTATTAGTATATTCTTTTAATCTCAATGATATTGAACTTTGTCATAGATATCAAATGAATACATTTTTGACCGTTAATGATATTGAACTTTGTCATGTATATCTAATGAGTACATTTCAACCCTTAATGATGTTGAGCTTGTTATATATATATATATATATATATATATATATATATATATATATATATATATATATATATATATATATATATATATATATATATATATATATATATATATATATATATATATATATATATATATATATATATATATATATATATCAAACTCATCGAAAATTGTAATCAGTCTGAGTTTTTTCTTGCAAGTGTAAGATATAAGAGGAAGAGAGAAAACCATTACACAACTCCGAGTGGCATTTGAAAGAAATTCATTCGTAAGAACAGTGTGGTCAAGGCAATCCGTTAAAACTGTTTTTGGATTCACGAATACACAAAGGTAGTGTGCCGATTCCATGTAATTTGTTGATGCGATTTATATAATGTTTGCTGAGTCTATAGATCTTTGCATGAATTTTGTCTATTACATTTGGATAATAATGTGCTTTAAATTATAGCGATGTTGAGTTATGAATAGGAAGTCTTACATTAGTTCTTAGATCATGTGATGTTAATGCGTGACAAATGGGCCATTCAACTAACTAGGGTCATTTGAGGACATGTGGAGTCGATTAATAGCTGAGGAAAAGGAGAATTAAGTGTAGTGAGACGTATAATCCTGTGACGAAATTCTGCCTCGTGCTAAAATTCTAAAGTATTCAGAGTGGATCCTGACACGGATGGTAGAAAGTATCATCCCTGAGATCCAAAGCTCTGAACAGCAACAGAGGAAGCAGAAAACTGAGGACTAGCAGGTTATGAAGTCGTTCAAGGCGTTGACTTCCATTGTTTCACTCGATCTTATGATGAACTAAAGCTATAAGGAACAGATCGGCTGGTTTATTTAAATCTATTTGCGTTTTCTTGTAATTCGGTGGAAGTTTTATTTCTAAAAGCAGAGTATATTCCTAATGTAAGGAATTTTCAGAATTGTTTATTTAATTGCTTAAATTGTTTGTTTATCTTTACGGGGGCTCTTATTTGTTTCTTCAATATATCTGCTCAGATATCTATATCTATTTCCATCTATAAGTTTCACCACTTATATTTACTCGAAGCGGGGTAATTATATCGAGGGCGGTCATCTCCTAGATACTGAGTACCAAAAGGGGTGGGTTATAGTATATTTATTATTATATTTATACAACACCCCAATCAACTACAAACAACAGTCCACCCCGTGACACAAACGTTCATGAATAAGTTTCTCAAAAGTGTTGTAGATAACAGGCAGTAAAGTAACAGGCGATTAACTTTCGAGGGGGTTCTTTGATTTTCTGTTACCGTTGTACAGTGGTATTACTAACCTTTTCTTGTGCTTTAAAACATAAAATATAAACAAGGGTTCGCTGTTTTTTTTTGCTGCTTTTCTTGATAAAAAAAACAACATTTTATACCGTGTTGCACAATGGGTTACTATTTAAATTATTCATGTTAGTAATTACGGGTAAATTCCTTTTTATATTTTTTAACATGTATATACATTTACAGAGTTCTTGTCAAATTGCAATTTTCCGACTGGTTCCTAATTGGCCAAGGAGTGAGACAAGTATTTGTTTTGTCAACCTTGATGTACACAATATTTATAAATGACTTGTTGCTACAGATAGAAAAAAGTGGATTCGGAGCAAAAGATTGGATCCTTAGCTGTGAGAAATCCAACCCTAGCTTATGACATTTCAGTTTTGGTATTGATATAGCATAAGTGGCGATTCGAGCTAAGTGTCACAACGTCGTACATTATCAATTTCATTTTCGGTCCCCAATAGAAGAATTATGTCAATATGAAATGGTACTTGGGACTGTCATATTTGCCGGTTACTGATTTGGCAACATATCTGGGACACCGGATTAACTCAAAGCTGACGTCGCATGACGCTATACTCGATTCATGCAACAATGGAAAACAATCTTTTCACGGTATGTTGTGTATTGGCACTGAATGGTTTGAATCCTTTGGTTGCTGCAAATGTAATTTTAAAAAATATTTTTTCTTCAGTGTTTATTTCAAAATGTGACCTCAGCTCATTAGATAAAACTTTGAGGTATTTTGCCAAACATTTACAAGGCTACCAAATACATACAGCAACAGACATCGCCATGGGAATGTTAGGATGGACATCAGCGCAGTCCGAAATTGATGTTTTTACACAGTTTGGGTTTCATGCATAATAACGTACGTGCTAAACGTGCGTTTAACGTTTCGTTATTTCACTTCATTTTGAGTGGATGCGTGTCAAGAAATCTATATTATATACGTTAAAGAATTTTGATTTGCTGAAGTATCTAACTGATTATTTGCAGCATTCAGAAATTTTGGATAAACAAAATTTGAAAGAAAATATAAGTTCATAAATTGCTGTTCTTGAAAATAGCCTCTGGAGAGTTCATATGTCTAATCAAACTGATTTGGATAGATTCTCTTCGATACAATAATCCTTAGGACCTGCCTCAGTGTGGCAGTCGCCAAAAAAACCAGACAACACACTAAGGTATCTACAAATGTAACTAAACTATGGGTTGCTGTTTTTCAAACACGGCTTGAAATGTGTATTAGATGTGGGCATGTTTAAATAGACTTGATACTTCATTGTTGTGTTGCTTGTCCTTATATGTCTAATTTCAGAAACTCTTTCTGGAATTTCTTTTCTGATAAATTTCCACTGAGCCTGCATATTACGTTATACATGCAGAAGATGAGCTGCAACTGCAATATCTTCTAGGTAAAAGGTTACCATCCGGTGTAATCGACGAAGAAAACTCCAAGGTATTCGCCCTGTCATGCAGTGTGCAGCTATCTTCTGCAAATAAGGTACTAAAACTTGCAGCTTATGCAGCTGATGAACACTTTATTGATTGATATACTGCAAGATATTGTCATTTTAATATTCAATAATAGATTATCGTGGTGTTAAGGTAAGCATTCCACAGCTTTTATCAGGGATATCTGGAATGTGACATTAGCGATAACGTGTTTCACATCCCACATCCCAATACGTAAACTGATAAGATAGGAGATTCAAGTAGGATGAATTCAATAACTAGACAAAATTAAATACTATAACTTACATTTTATAATGAATAAGGTTGGGAATATTGTGCAAATATGGTTGCCATAAAATATATTTGGATATAATAAACAATCACATAGTGAGTAATAAATTGGACTAGAGATATCGCCTTGTTTAACCGTCTAGCAATTTTATAAATTATAGCCCATTTAGTAAGAAAGCAATATCAGCCTTTGTGGAAATCGGCTGGATAACGAAATATGCTTGTTAAGTTGGTTGTAAGTCATAGAATAACAACAATTTAACTATTTTCATCTTAATTCAACATAATTTAACTATTTTCATCTTAATTCAACATAATTGAGCTATTTTCATCTGAATTAATTTCTCACTCCAAAATCAATTGTCCCTAATTAAAAAATATATGCGCATTTTTTAAACGTTTATATATTCCATTCCCCAAAACAACTTTACATTAGTTTTGAAGCTAACTGGCACAGAAATACAAAAAAAAAAAAAAAACGAATACATTTATATACAAATATAACTATTGAATAATATCAAGAATAAATTAATCAACGTCTTTTAACATAGACTACATTTTATATTCAGGAATGGATTATGCGAACGGCTTTCATTTCTCACAACAGGTCAGAGAATGCACATTGTGACACGTGTTCTTTTTCTGACTGTGCCAAACGTATGGAAAATAAAATACAGGCCTAATACAATCGTATATGCACATGATTTTTTAGTGCAAAAGCCGTGTTGGTAACACTGATATGTACTCAGCCAAGTAAATTAAGGATCGCTATTAAACCATGCAAATTAATTGTCCCTATTCAACCATGTAAATTAAGGATCGCTATTCAACCATGTAAATTAAGGATCGCTATTCAACCATGTAAATTAAGGATCGCTATTCAACCATGCAAATTAATTGTCCCTATTCAACCATGTAAATTAAGGATCGCTATTCAACCATGTAAATTAAGGGTTCCTATTCAGAACTGTAAATTAATGGTCCTTATTCAACCATGTAAATCAGAAGACCTTATTCAACCATGAAAAATACGGGTCTTTTTTCAACTATGTAAATTAAGAGGTCCTATTCAACCACGTAAATTAAGCGGTCCTATCCATCCCACATGGTTGAACAAATAGTATGTTTGCGTCAAGTGGATCAGGAAGACTGTATTTTGCTGAATTAATTCTGAATCCACTTTAAGCACCAAAGAGTGCATGGTTGTTTATTTTGTGTTAGGTGACAAAATTGTGCATAACCGATCAGTAAAACTTCCAGTCATCAGAATTTATCTGAAAATTGTCTTTAATTAAATTATGAAGGAAACAATCAGATACAAGATGCAAGTTTGAGATTAGGATTTTGTGATTTCTAAATTCGTAATTTAGGCACTAGAAGCTCATGATTTCGTTTTATGCACACGAAACTCATGATTTGGCTTATGACGAAGGATTATCGCGCACAGATTGTATATATTGTAGATTGAAAAAGATATAATTTCTTGGATTAAGAATAACGTACATGTCGGTCAATATGCTATTGACTAGTACTCTCTCTCTCTCTCTCTCTCTCTCTCTCTCTCTCTCTCTCTCTCTCTCTCTCTCTCTCTCTCTCTCAGAATGAATATATTTGTAGACTTATCATCAACAATGCAAAATAGAAAGAGCCTAAAACCCCTTCGTAACGAAGAGACCAACCCCCAAAGCTTCACAGATTATTCACATTTAATGAGTTCTCCACAAAATGCAGATTACTTTATTTTCTTTGTACAGAGAATCACCTTAAACGAAATAGAGGACAAGATGTTTAAAATGCCCTGCATGACCTCAACAAATACGTAATAACTGCATAGGACGTATACTGATGAACACATCAATATACAAGTCCAGTCACTATTAAAATGTTTAATTACCAATTATCATGGTCAGCAACTAAGAGAAATGTATAGTGAAAATATACAGAGTGCAGAAAATGTTTCGTGGTGTAAATTATGAAAATGATTCGCGATGCATATAAACAAGAATTAAACCGTGGTGTATATAATGAAAATAATATGTGGTATATACAATAAAAAATGATTTGTGATGTATATCATGAAAATTATCTGTGGTATATAAGATGAAAACAATCTTTCGTGTATACAGTGAAAAATGAAAAGTTATGTAAACGATGAAAATAATTGGTGGTGTATATAATTAAAATGATCAATGGTGTATATGATGAAAATGATCCAGTTTGTATAGAATGAAAATTATCCGTGGTGTATATGATAAAAAATGAGCTGTGGTGCATCCGATTGAAAAAATGATATGTGGTGTATACAATGAAAATGATCCTTGGCGTATATAATACAAATGATCCGTGGCTTATATGACGAAAATGAATAGTGGTGTATATGCAGTTTGTACAGAATCAAAATGATCCGTGGCGTATATGATCAAAATGATCCGTGGCGTATATGATCAAAATGATCCGTGGCGTATATGATCAAAATGATCCGTGGCGTATATGATTAAAATGATCCGTGGCGTATATGATCAAAATGATCCGTGGCGTATATGATTAAAATGATCCGTGGCGTATATGATTAAAATGATCCGTGGCTTATATGATTAAAATGATCCGTGGCGTATATGATTAAAATGATCCGTGGCGTATATGATTAAAATGATCCGTGGCGTATATGATCAAAATGATCCGTGGCGTATATGATCAAAATGATCCGTGGCGTATATGATTAAAATGATCCGTGGCGTATATGATCAAAATGATCCGTGGCGTATATGATTAAAATGATCCGTGGCGTATATGATCAAAATGATCCGTGGCGTATATGATTAAAATGATCCGTGGCGTATATGATTAAAATGATCCGTGGCGTATATGATCAAAATGATCCGTGGCGTATATGATTAAAATGATCCGTGGCGTATATGATCAAAATGATCCGTGGCGTATATGATCAAAATGATCCGTGGCGTATATGATCAAAATGATCCGTGGCGTATATGATTAAAATGATCCGTGGCGTATATGATTAAAATGATCAGTGCAGTATATACTGAATATGGTTCGCGATGTATATAAGAAAAATTATCCGTGGTGTATATATTTAACGAAAAGTATATGTGATGAATAGAGTGCAACTGATCTGTGGTAAGTAGATTCCAGTTATTTTCCATTTCTACTGAGTATAAAGTATAGGCCTTAAGCTATTAAAGGCGATATGCTCTTTGCGCATTTTATTTTATTTTAGATACATTTTGCACGGTGATTCAGAAATACATGGTCGTAAGTTTGAATTTAAACAAACAAGATGGGATACACAAATGTTTCGTGTGCACAAATAATACATTCGTATTTGACAAGAAAGGTATTCATTTAATGTAACTTATTTCATCAGTGAAATATAAATATAACGTGTACTGACACATTACTGTATTACATTCGAATACTGGACGCATGGCACGTATCAAATCGCAAGCCTTTTGTCTTTGCACTATATGAGAATGTGTATTTGTCATTAGAATGGCATCATTTCGATAACGTTAATCTGAAAGGATGGTCGCTGTCCTGTGGAATTTAATACTGTGCATATAATATTAAGATGAAGTCCTGACCTTAAATATGATTAAAAAATATACTGCTGTATCCATTTTGTGAGTGATATTATAAATACCATTTCGTCGATTCTTCTCTTTGCAAATCCCATAATTGTCGTAGTATCCTTTGCTTTAAGGTCACACTGGATGGTTTCGCATTTTGACACCTAATATTTAATGTAGAAGGCATGAGCTTAATTATCACCATCCTAGCATTTTTCAGTTCACACATAAGCTTAATCTGCAATGTTGTTTAGATTTACTTTGAGTTAGGCTTGGAAACTGCTTGACTTGTTGGTGACTGCCTGTCACAGTTAGACTAGCACAGGAGATCAAATGCGTAACTTGGCTTCAAATGAGCCGCGGACTTGGCTGCGTATTTACATGTGTCTGCTACAGAGGTAAATATCTAAAAATCTAGATGGTTGAGGGGTGATGAAAAGTATGCTAATTTGTTACAGTACTGGTGAACTTTATTCATGTATAAGGCACATACTGATTCTTTTAGCTCTCTTGTCACAGGAAAATATTCAAAATGCCCTTTTCTGTAAAAAAAATGAATGTAAAAAAGAGGGGTCGGGGCAGTGTTGATTCAGTATAAAAGCCACTAGTTGCATGAGGAATTAACTTTAATTCCTCAGTCAGAATCTTACAAGCATCATTTCAACAAAAATCATTAGCTTATTTTTATTTGTGTCTTTAATGTAATAGTATTATCATTTTTCTGCTATAGGTCATTGTCGGACAAACATTTGCCAAAACAACTGTCCAGTGAGACCAAAAGCTAGATGGGTCGTGTTTAACGGTAGTTTAGGTTGTTATACTTTATCATTGATATCACTTGGTTTGAACGGTCGTACAGTATAGCCTCAATTTTGTCTAGTGTTTTAATATTTGGAAAAATGACCATTTGTATTCATGCACGTATTTAGTTAAATGGCCAAGCGTGGTCCGTTTATGATTATATGAGAGACACAACTTTGTGATCAAATCAAAATTATCTATGAAAATTTACCTTACCGGAGTCGGTGTATCAGTGAAGATCACCCTACAAATATAGTGACTCAGTTAAACAAACATACCAAAACAAGGTGATATCTTTATTAGATTAAAGGTAAAGTATTAAAGATTCATACGTAAATGATTTATGTTTTTCTGCACTACATTCCGTACTTGGTCAAATTGTCCTTGGTGTTTTCGCTTCCCTTGGAACGCCAATGCCTTCACAAGCAACGAATGCATCAACAAACTTGCAGAAATGCCTTTTCTTGTTCATAGTTAATTTTCCGCGAAATTCAAACAACAGCAAAAGCGATAGAAATTTCATGGCTTTTAAACTGCAGATTAAGCGCTACAATTTCAAATTTATCGAAATTCAACGTCAAAATCACTTTAATAGCCATGTAACGCAGGTAGCAGAGTTTTACCAGCGTCTTCAGTGAATCAGTTTGCTACCGGATATGAAAATAGTTAAAAGTCGTGTTTCAAAATGTAGAAGTGGCTGCCTGAATGAAGGCTATTTACGTAGTGGGAGTCAAGTTTCAGATTTGTGGTCGAGCTACAACATAGCGTTTGTTGCTGTTATGGGGTTTAACGCCATTTTTCAGCACAAGATAGGCTTTATATGGCGTAATAATGGTGGGGAGAGAACCCAGGAAAACCCAGAAAATAATGACTGACCCATGATAAGCTGCCGGCAAGCTTTCTCACATACCCACAATGGACGAGCCCAAGACTCGAACCCACACAGAGGTGAGATGGCAGTGATCCGTAAGGGTGAGCGCTTTAAACCACTCCGCCCATTGCGTATTTTCCATGTGTGTGTGTGTGTGTGTGTGTGTGTGTGTGTGTGTGTGTGCGTACGTGCGTGTCCGTGCGTGCGTGTGTGTATACGATTTTGATTTGTATGTAGCTTTAGCAATTTTAGTCATAATGTTACTATGTCTGAATTGTGACAGTTTATTGTAGTGTCTACCAACAGAGCATCATGCAGCAGGCATCTAGCATGATGTCCAACCCAGTCACATTATCCTGACACCAGGCCGACCAGTCCTAACACTAACCTCTTAATGCTGAACGCCAAGTGAGGCAGTTGTTTGTACCATTATTTAAAAGTCTTTGGTATGACTTGGTCGGTGTTCGAATCCGCGACCTCTCGCATTTTATGCTGACGTTCTAACCACTAGACCACCGGAGCGGTAGCGCTGTCAATTTGTAACTTTTCAGTTAAACAGGCTGGACAATAACGACCTTCTTGACTTTAAAAAATAGACACTTGGTGAATGTGCACGGGAATTTTTTTTTATTTACGCCATTGGAGCGGTACTCCATAAGAAAAATAAATGATTATGACACTTTTATTAAATCTGAATTTGTGTAAAACATGCCTCTGTTGACTATTTTCAGTTCAATACTGTAGCCATCTTATGAACAACTAGAAATTTCATGGATTGTTTAAAAAAAAAAACAGGACGCCAATGTGATTTAGAATTACTGTAAAGTTTGATTCCTTTCTCAGCACATCCTTTCTTGCGTCATTGGTGTGTATATAATCCCTGTTTCGTCAAATGATTTAGAATTACTGTAAAGTTTGATTCCTTTCTCAGCACATCCTTTCTTGCGTCATTGGTGTGTATAGAACGCCTGTTCCGTCAAATGATTTAGAATTACTGTAACGTTTGATTCCTTTCTCAGCACATCCTTTCTTGCGTCATTGGTGTGTATAGAATCCCTGTTCCGTCAAATGATTTAGAATTACTGTAACGTTTGATTCCTTTCTCAGTACATCCTTTCTTGCGTCATTGGTGTGTATAGAATACCTGTTCCGTCAAATGATTTAGAATTACTGTAACGTTTGATTCCTTTCTCAGCACATCCTTTCTTGCGTCATTGGTGTGTATAGAATCCCTGTTCCGTCAAATATGAATTATGCTGCATCTACCACAATATGGCGATCGGAACATAGGTCAACCATTCCGTCAGGACGTGAAATAACTTGGGAAGTAGTTGTATAAATACACATCAAGTTGACGTATTTTGTAATTATCTCTGGCAATGTAAATCATAAATGTTACGACAGTAAAGTTTCTATTATGACTTCGTCAGCCACCATATTTTTTCTTGTGAACAAAGATAGTTCAGAATATAATTAAAAATGGATACAATTTACATCCAATTTTCTTTCTCAACTTGACAAAAGCTGAAGATATTCCAAATGAATAATATAGCCCTGGATTAACTCTGAAAAGCAAGATAAAAATGGACTGAACTCAAGTATATGACACTTGCTTCTTTTGAAGCAACAGTTTGGTTATAGCACCAAGTCTGACTAACTGGCTACTAGAGCTAGATCAGCTATCTCCATTTGAAAAAAAATGCTTTTAAAACAAATACACTTTAATATACAAGTTGTTAGAGTCGAAATTTTCATTATCACAGGTAGTTTTTAGTCTAAACACAAGTATAAGTGCAATTAAAGTGTTATCTAACAAAGTAGCATGTGTCATATTTTAGACAATACGCAGAAGCGAATACACGTGCCTACAATCTCAATTCTAGTTAAAACACTTTTACTTACTCGCGAAACTTTCTATTCTGACATAAATGAAGATACTGACTTCATTATGTAAAAGATATGCATCAAGACAGACTTGTAATAACCAGCTCTTAACTACTATTGTACTGAGATATCGTTTGCCCTCATCTCTATCTACCCATATGTTGACCATGAAGGCAAAAAACAAACGCCGCAAATTACTCCGAGCTGGATAAAGTCCGAATGCTTTCCAATTTTTTTTTTTACAGTTTAAATACATGTATATTACACAGTGTATAAGCAAGGTTACACAGTGGTCTATTGTCACGAACGACACGTACAAATAATCCTTAAAAGCAATGGTATTTTGTCTCGACACGTCCAATAAAATATCAAAAGGAATGGTATTTTGTCTCGACACGTACAATAAAACATTAAAAGGAATGGTCTGTAAATGAAAGGTCTCTCAGTGGATGCATCATGATATCCAAGCATTAGGTAAACATGTTTTTGTCTTCAATACCTGGGGTGCGGGAGGTTGCGAGTTTGAATCTCGGCTGCGTCATATCAAAGACTTTTAATTAACAGCTGGCGCTTGGCGCTCAGCATTAAGATTCTGGTTTTAGGATAATGTGATTGGGTGAGACATGATCCCATATGTCTGTGGTATGATGCCTCCGATCTAGACATCACAATAAACTGACACACTGCAGACATCGTAACGATATAACTCAGGTAGTTAAAGATATGTTACAGTTTTCAGTAAACCCCATAGATTATGCTCTAACATGTCTACATTGATTGTTTCATTAGGTTTTAAACCATGCGACAACTGCATAAACAATCAGTAGTAAGAACTATATGCGTTTAAAGATGATTCTCCCACGGAAGCTTGTTTATTTTACTTTGATATTCTGAGTAATTGTTAAAGTGCTTCGTGCTGGCGATCACGCAACTACACATTCCTTTCATTCAAAGTTGGTTACCTTGTACGTGAGTGGAATATAGATATATGTATAGAATATGCTTGATATATGACTATTTAAAGATATATTTGTCTTACGAAATGAGTTTCAAAAAAACAATAAAAAGATATTTAAGTCGCTTCACATATGCTACATGTCTGCGGCATGATGCACCAGTGCTAGACAACACTATAAACTGCCACACTGAAGACATCGTAGTGATATGACTGAAAAAAATTGTTAAAGCTACGTTAAAAATCCCAATCACACTCACACTAAATCTCAATTTTACCTGCTTTCGATTAAACGGAGTTACATTTCCTTGAGCTAGATATAATTAAAAAAAAAATAATAAAAAAAAAAATTATATGAACCAAAGCATATAGCAAACACCTTATAAAAAAAAACAGGAGGGCCTTCCCTTAAAATGGTCTGTAAAGATCAGCGGGAAGACGACCCCTCCAAAAAAAAAAAAATGTTGCAGTCAAGCAGTATTATAAGTTAAGGCTCAATGCAATGAAAAACAGCGCTTTGCGTTTCGTATCCCATAAATACACAATACGCTAAATATCAGATGGGAAGTGGTCTATTATTTTATCACACCTACCCCGCCTAAATCGCCCACTCTTCATGCTCTAATCACAATACGTCCACCCTCGTCTCACGAAAATTGATAAAAACTAAAATATCATCGCACAAAACATACCAGTATAAAATTCATACACAAACAATTGTACAGTCCAATTACGTGATATCGAGCGCGGATGTATAGCATATAATCTTCATTACATGTACGAAAAAGTTGATAACAATTTTGATTGCAAAATATTGTTAAGTGTACTTAACATTTGTTTCATGTGATATTTAGGTTAAAAAATATTTATAAAAGCGATATCCAGTCCATTCTTCTCCGGTTAATAATTACATTGTTTTCTACCAAGCAATGACCTTTTGTTTGTTCGATAGGCAGTGCATAAGGCATGGAAAGCCTTCCTTATTAAGGTGCTAGTTTTTCTAATGTATAAAGCAATCTTTTATATACAGTGTTTACGCCTCTACATCCAGGTATTTGTACTTAGAAAAGTTTTACTACAATAAAATTATTCACACATACTAACAGTCTACCAACACCTTCATGTCTCAGTTATGTTATGCTGGAAGCTTGATAAACGCGACACTGGGGGTATGACATACCGACTTTATCTCTTGTTATCGTGTTCTTGAAGATAAACGAGTCGATGAGATGTATTGTAATTCCATTATCCATAATTTGCTCGGCTTAGAGGTTAACTAACCTTTGATAGAGTGCATTGTAGGGGATATTCTTTGCCTCTTATGTGTAAGCGTTATCAATGCTTTGTTACTCCAAGTAAATTTGGCACGACTTTGGAGAGGCAATTTTGTGGATCTTCTTGGAAACTTCGACTCTTATGAGAATACTGCTACTTCAATGGAGATTTCCTTCCGTCAGTTCAGTAGAACGAATGTAATTGATACTCATTTGGTGAAATGTTACATTTTGCATTGCAAATGAAACTCATTCATTTCTTTAAATTCTTTCTCCTTACCGAAAGACTCGCAGTTAATTTAGCAATCCTATCCGCGTCATTTGTTCATATTTGTCTATTCTAGTGAATATGAACTGAAAAATACAAAATTAAATTGATACTTTAAAGATAAAGCGACACTATTTAAGATACCATCAGGTTTTTGAATGATCTATGGTAATATTTTATCAATTTATATTGTTTTTCTTCGGAATTATTATTCTCCGTTTCCATTTTTGCTGATAGAGTGCCCTCTCTCCATTCGATCGTAAGCTCGACTACCTGCATTATGGGATAGCATGATAGCGAAGTATTCATTTAAGGTTAATGAATTGAAATAATTCCAGAGCATGAGGATTAAAGGCTATTCAGAATAGAGTCATTATAACGCATGACTAGAAAGGGCGGTGAATCCATCGAACCTGTCATTTCAAATAACTATCACACAAAAGCATAATTTCAGACATTAAGTGGTAAGAAGTGCTTGTGGTCGATGAGGGGTAAAGATGGAATGGTACTATGGGTCAATGAGGGGTAAGAAGTTTTGTGAAGAAAAGTAGATTATTAATACATTGTATCCAAATAATGTATGATGCCAAGTTTGTGACTGATTTGGTGAATATCTAATTTAAAATGAAATAGGTCTAAATATGGAAATGCAGGTCTGAATAATATACATACGTGCAGATACATTTCCTAAATGGTTAAGATTAGTTCCAAATGTAATATCGCCACTGTAGCGATAAAAGTAATATCGCCACTGTAGCGATAAAAGTAATATCGCCACTGTAGCGATAAAAGTAGAAATAGTACGATACAAATCACTCAAGTATTGTTCACACCAAATCATAGTATGACAACAGGAGAATATTTATCACTGTCCCTTTTATTTATAAAAGTATTTGAAACTTATTTCATAAATAATAAATTGGAATGATTTTCATTTTCATATGAAAACGGTATTTATGTAGGGATTAGGGATTAACTTTAATATTTTCGAAATACATATTCATTTTCAGAAGCCTAATATTTTTCTATCATATGTTTCTTGTCAACAAAGACATATCTTTCATAACGTTTCTATGTATACCGGAGCTTTCGGAACTAGATCTATCAGAATTTTTTTTTTGTGTGTGTGCTGAATTATTGTAACATATTTCATAAACTTTCACGGAATATTTTGCAAGCTCAGTAACCATAGCCAAAGTACAATGTTGTGTCTTTTTAACCTTTCATTTGAATATTCATAAAGACACGATTCACTGGGGGGGGGGGGGGGGGGGGGAACGTATGTGTTGAAGAGAATGATTTTGGGGAATGATTTGGGATGATTTATCTTGTTCCCATTGGCACTAACAATTCACATCAACAAGGACAAGTCATGTACACCATTCTACCTATTTCTTATATTACACGGACAAGTCATACACACCATTATGCATATTTCTTAGGTAAAACAGATAAGCTATGCATACCAATATACCTATTTAATTTTTTTAAAATGTAAAACGGACAGTCATGCACTCAATTATATCTATTTCCTAGGAAAAACGGACAGTCATGTACTCAGTTATATCTATTTCCTAGGTAAAACGGACAGTCATGTACTCAGTTATATCTATTTCCTAGGTAAAACGGACAGTCATGTACTCAGTTATATCTATTTCCTAGGTAAAACGGACAGTCATGTACTCAGTTATATCTATTTCCTAGGTAAAACGGACAGTCATGTACTCAGTTATATCTATTTCCTAGGTAAAACGGACAGTCATGTACTCAGTTATATCTATTTCCTAGGTAAAACGGACAGTCATGTACTCAACTATATCTATTTCCTAGGTAAAACGGACAGTCATGTACTCAACTATATCTATTTCCTAGGTAAAACGGACAGTCATGTACTCAACTATATCTATTTCCTAGGTAAAACGGACAGTCATGTACTCAATTATATCTATTTCCTAGGTAAAACGGACAGTCATGTATTCAATTATATCTATTTCTTAGGTAAAACGGGCAAGTCGTTCTGGTTACGTTGTACATAGCATACTGTGTCGAATGTTAGGATCGCACAAGGTTATTCTAGAACAGTGTATTGATTGATGAATGCGGCAGACAGATTCATCAATACATTTGGACTCCCATAAATCGGCAGCTTATTGTGCTTGTCTCTGTTGTCGATAGGAATTAATTTGTAGGTGGAACTTTCTGTTCGCCAGATGTCTTGGATGATAAACCTATGTTGTTTCTTGCTCAGTATTAAATTCATAGCTTATAAAATGTGTAGTGTCGACACGAAAGGCCATTTTTCTGATTGCATGTTTGAGTGAGGCAAGATTGGCCACGTCAAGTTGGCAGGTCAGTATTGGAAAGAGCAGTATTTTGACTTTGATCAATCTATAAATCGATTAGTCTGTCCGTTTTATCTGCTTCGTGAGAATTCATTTTAATTAATATCAGTTAAGACATTACTAGTGAGACTGAATATATTTCTACGCTTTTGATTTTATTCTAATGCATCACAGTTTTGTTCCATTATGCATTTGTTTTTCTTCTTGAAGCAGAGAAAGGCAATGTTTCAGCTTGAATGAAAAATAGCCTGAATATCTCTAGTGGATAACATGAAGGATATAAACACCCTGTGCTCTTAGATTGTCTTAAACTTGTCATTCGGTGTCTGTGTTTCCCACGTGGTCATTGGTGGGACTCTTTATGGATAAATTATCAGTTTGCAGGTACCTAATAAACGACATATAATGCAAGTCTTAACATTAATTTCAACTAGATCATGTAGGTGATACAACTGATACGAAATAGGAGAGTTTTTAATTTTTTTTGAGAGATGAAGACTAACATTCTCTGCAAATGAAATAAGAAAAGAATTTAACGAAAGCATATACATTTAATGTTTATTTGATATACATACCCCTACAATGGGCAAACATGTCAATATACTTTTTTGTACTAGCCATAGATTGAGAGCTGCTTGTCTACCATCTCACAAAGAGCACAGTTATGAGTAGTCCTCAGACTAGATCGCATCATCACAAATAACACAGTTATGAGTAGTCCGCAGATTAGATCGTATCATCACAAATAGCACAGTTATGAGTAGTCCTCAGATTATATCTTATCATCACAAATACCATTTGTGCTTGTGATAGATCGTATCATCACAAATAGCACAGTTATGAGTAGTCCTCAGACTAGATCGTATCATCACAAATAGCAGTGATGAGTAGTCCTCAGATTAGATCGTATCATCACAAATAGCATAGCTGTGAGTAGTACTCAGACTAGATCGTATCATCACAAATATCACAGTTATGAGTAGTCCTCAGACTACATCGTATCATCACAAAGAGCACAGTTATGAGTAGTCCTGGGGCGAGATCGTATCAACAACGAATGACAATCACACCAACAACGTCCCTTACCAACAACAAGAACAGATTCCCCAGACATCGAATGCGGTAGATATGAACCCCATCAAGATTAGACTCCAAGTTTAGAGATAAACAGCTTAGTCAATCTAATGACTATAATTACAGTAACAAGTTTAGAGGTAAACAGCTTAGTCAATCTAATGATATAATTACAGTAACAAGTTTAGAGATAAACAGCTTAGTCAATCTAATGATATAATTACAGTAACAAGTTTAGAGATAAACAGCTTAGTCAATCCAATGATTATAATTACAGTAACAAGTTTAGAAATAAACAGCTTAGTCAATCTAATGATTATAATTACAGTAATAAGTTTAGAGGTAAACAGCTTAGTCAATCTAATGATTATAATTACAGTAACAAGTTTAGAGGTAAACAACTTAGTCAATCTAATGATATAATTACAGTAACAAGTTTAGAGATAAACAGCTTAGTCAATCTAATGATATAATTACAGTAACAAGTTTAGAGATAAACAGCTTAGTCAATCCAATGATTATAATTACAGTAACAAGTTTAGAGATAAACAGCTTAGTCAATCTAATGATTATAATTACAGTAATAAGTTTAGAGGTAAACAGCTTAGTCAATCTAATGATTATAATTACAGTAACAAGTTTAGAGGTAAACAGCTTAGTCAATCTAATGATTATAATTACATTAACAAGTTTAGAGGTAAACAGCTTAGTCAATCTAATGATATAATTACAGTAACAAGTTTAGAGATAAACAGCTTAGTCAATCCAATGATTATAATTACAGTAACAAGTTTAGAGATAAACAGCTTAGTCAATCTAATGATTATAATTACAGTAATAAGTTTAGAGGTAAACAGCTTAGTCAATCTAATGATTATAATTACAGTAACAAGTTTAGAGGTAAACAACTTAGTCAATCTAATGATATAATTACAGTAACAAGTTTAGAGATAAACAGCTTAGTCAATCTAATGATATAATTACAGTAACAAGTTTAGAGATAAACAGCTTAGTCAATCCAATGATTATAATTACAGTAACAAGTTTAGAGATAAACAGCTTAGTCAATCTAATGATTATAATTACAGTAATAAGTTTAGAGGTAAACAGCTTAGTCAATCTAATGATTATAATTACAGTAACAAGTTTAGAGGTAAACAGCTTAGTCAATCTAATGATTATAATTACATTAACAAGTTTAGAGGTAAACAGCTTAGTCAATCTAATGATATAATTACAGTAATAAGTTTAGAGGTAAACAGCTTAGTCATTCTAATGATTATAATTACAGTAACAAGTTTAGAGGTAAACAGCTTAGTCAATCTAATGATTATAATTACATTAACAAGTTTAGAGGTAAACAGCTTAGTCAATCTAATGATATAATTACAGTAACAAGTTTAGAGGTAAACAGCTTAGTCAATCTAATGATTATAATTACATTAACAAGTTTAGAGATAAACAGCTTAGTCAATCTAATGATATAATTACAGTAACAAGTTTAGAAGTAAGTAGTTTAGTCAATCCAATGATTATAATTACAGTAGCAAGTGCATCGTAATTCTTATATTACGAACATCAGTGATCTAACTGATTCTAGAATAACTGGTTGCCGACAAGAGAAATAATCACAGACCTGGACATAAACGTAATGTATGATGATACAGGTGAAAACTTGATAGGATTATCGAGCAGAAAGCATACATGTATTGCCTCTAACATATTGATACTCAATTTGTAAGATCGTGGATTACTTCATATTTGGAAGAAAATGGGCTCCATTAAGACTTTTATTCTTATTTTCCAACTGACGAAACTTAATACTGAGAGCAAATATTCCACGTAAGAAGCAAAATTAAGAGAACATGAAAACTTTTTTTGGTCGAATGGTGTAGCATACTCGATCCAACCATGCAGATAACTCTCGACTATATAATGGTTAACTGGGTCTTGTGAAGGGTTGCAAATCACGTTACGTGCATATCCTTAGGTCATCATGCAGTGTGCAGCACACTCGCTATCGTGGTTGCAAAATATTGCAATCTTTGAGTTCCAACATTTCCATCTCCATCCTAGTCCACACGTGGAGCTGCAAAGTAGCCGACTATCAACTGGAAGATAATATAATTGTGAATTGATCGCCTAACCACCCCAACATTTAGAAAACGTTCATAATATATTGATTTCTGTAATGGAGGATGTGGCTTTTCGGGTGTTAACGTGAAAAAGGTTTAATCCTTGCACACAACCTTATTGCTTGCCTGAAGTTAAGACAGCTCACAATAAAGATTGTTCCTTTCCTAATATATGTAATATTTTGCACAATATTCATATTTACGAATTTATTCAACGCTTTGTTTTATGTAAAAGAATTCCAGGTAAATACCAATGGAAACAAATAATAAAACGTGTCACCCATAAGTATGAAAACTAGTGCTCTACAAACTTGTGACATACAAAGTGGTCCTACAATTTTTGTATGAAACAATGTTCATATTTCTGAAGGAAAAAAAAACCTCTTTGTTATGGCAAACTCCAAAACAACAAGAGAATTGCAATTAATTACATCCCTTGCAAAATCTCTAATCACTGTTTTATTTTAAACCATACAAGTTTGTAAACACTGCAGTTATTCTTACACATATGTAATTTCATGGTGTTTGTTTTTGTTATAGTTTTTTGTAGTCATATCATTATAGATGTGAAAAAGCGCTTAGAGCTTCTAAAGTTTAGACGCTTAACAAAGTCCTCATTATTATTATTATTATTATTATTATTATTATTATTATTATTATTATTATTATTATTATAAGTAATAAGTATCCGTGCATTTATTTGCTCTGAAAGAATTGTGAAATATTTTTGACATAAAAACAAATCATTACAAAACAATTTGACATTCGTCTTGGTGTATTCCTTCACAATATTTCAGATGCGAAATTTATTCAGCATCTCCTGGGTAGGAATTTCCTAATGGCATGGCTTAGATAAGTCCAAAATTCTAAGATATTGTATAATATCTGCTTCTTTCCACCTGTAATACATATATTCTTTTCTTGGTAAATAAGATTTAAAACACAGGTGATCGTATAAATCATGCTAGTCGTGCCATTTTGTTCTTTATGTATGACATAACATCAATTCTTTTGGTACAATACATTGATGGCGTAGAATAATTATTAGAGGGTTACGGAGGAGTGTTCCGATCTTTATAATAAGTATAATATTTTCTTCTGAGACTTCTCAAAGTAAAACAACTTTTCTGATTGACTTGAGTCATATACATGTACATCAATATTAACTGTATATAACTAATGCATTATTATTTCTCTTTCGTTTGTTTGCATCCTTATTTCTGACAAAATAAACAAAGATTGATGATAAACATGTTTCCTAGCGAAGACAATGGGATCGTATCTGACCCTAGTCAAACTCATTTGGTCATTTTTGACGACATGTTGGGAAGAGACGAAGAAGAAATTAAACTGTGGTTTACGCGTAAAGGGCATCATCGTAATGCCAGTGTCAATTATAAGGAAAAGGAAAGGACTACCTCCTCGTTTAGCCAAACACGGAGACATGTTGTCCGTCCTGTCCAAAGTCTCTCCGACTATGCTAAAACAAATCATTAAAACGGCCTCCAAAGATGTCATCGATACCTTGTGCGAATGTTGTTTGAATGTCTTGAAAGGCACGATACCTTTGTCTCCACACCAGAAAAAAATGCTTAGCCAAACATCGACACTTTTATCGCCAAATGGTCCAAAAGAAAATATCCATCTGTCAAAAGAAAAAGATGTTGGTGCAACGCGGTGGATTTTTACCCTTTCTTTCTCCTTTGTTAACAGGCTTAATACCAGGTTTGATACAAGGGGTGACACAAAGGATGACCTAAGGAATGTCCCAAGGGATACCCCAAGGAATGGGTAGATATATGAATGATCCTTCCAGAAGATAAAAGGGCCCTATGGAGCACAACGATCTCAGACATA
Source organism: Unio delphinus (assembly GCA_029339505.1). Classification (NCBI taxonomy): domain Eukaryota; kingdom Metazoa; phylum Mollusca; class Bivalvia; order Unionida; family Unionidae; genus Unio; species Unio delphinus. The sequence continues at coordinate 666,743 of JAQISU010000268.1, read as the reverse complement.
ACCTTTGGAAGCCCATGGAAGGATGAAAACTGACTTTGGTCCCTTACAAACGATGGATGGAATACCATTGTTGGCAAGAACAATGAACCCCCCATTTACCACCCAATCCTCATCTGAGCGAGATATCCTAATTACAACACGAATTGCAATCTTTGTTGCATCGCAACGATTTGTCCGACACCGAAAAATCGCAAAAGTACGGCCAACTCTTGAAACGACTGCATCTCTTTCATCGAAAAGCTGTGGAACAAACAGCTCTACCCACTCTGGCCGATTTTAAGGCTCTAATGAATAGTCCGTTGCCATCACTTTATACAGCGGACAAGACAGACGTAACCCCACCCTTACCCAAGGAAGAAGAACCCCATGATATCATTCAGACAAACACCGCCACTCCCATTCCGAGTAAGATTGCAGCTTCCTTTTTGACCCCTTCCTCCACTCCCCAATGAGGAGAACTCAAAACTTGGGTTGAAAAGATGATGGCCACTTCTCCTTCGCCAGAAGTGAAAAATAAAGAAAGGAAACCAGAAGTGAGAAAAGAAAAGAAGACCAAAGCTATCCCATTACCTCCACTACCACCACCACCATCACCAATACCCTCAACGTTCACTCCTGTGGCACATCGGACACGTAAGACCGTTTCCAAACAACCCCCATTTCGCCCTACCCAAAGCAGTATCATCGAAGAGTGGGTACCTACTTAACAAAACCATAAAGGAGGTGTTAGCCAGCATTTACCCTGCAGCTTACGGAGGTGTTCAGAAATTATATCGTGCTCGCCTTGAAAAGCTCCGTTTACCTGAAGTACAACTATGGTTACAAGAACAATCTACGTACACTTTACACAAACCCATTCGACGAAAATTTCACAGAAGTCGCACTCAAGTGGAAAGCATTGATCATCAATGGCAAGCCGATTTAGCTGATGTCTCTCATTTAGCCATCTACAATCGCGGCTACAAATATTTGTTTTGTGTCATCGACGTCTTTTCTAAATTTGCCTGGGTCGTACCATTGACCTCCAAATCGAGCGGAGAGCTAGTACGAGCTTTGCAACTGGTGTTGAAACAAAGTGGTTGTCACCCTCTTCGATGGCAAACCGACAAAGGCACCGAATTTCTGAACCAAGCTTTCCAGCGAGAATTAAAGAAACGTGACATTCATTTTTTTACCACTGAAAATCCTGAAACCAAAGCTAGCATCGTGGAACGTTTTCAACGTACCTTGAAAGAACGCATGTGGAAATATTTTACGCATCAACACACTCTCAAGTACATCGACGTCTTACCGCACTTAGTCCAAGACTACAATCAATCTTACCAAAGAAGCATTGGAATTGCTCCACAAGATGTGACACCCGACAACGAAGTGACTATTTTTGAGCGTCTGTTTGGTACGTCCCGGACGATGGCTGTCCCCAAGAATTGGTGGAGTGTTAACCCCTGGAGATTGGGTTCGCATTGGTAAAACCAAACGCACTTTCGACAAAGGTTACTTACCGAACTGGACCACCGAATTGTTTCGTGTTACTGGACGAGTGCATGATCGTCACCCAACCGTCTATACATTGGAATACAAGAACGGAGCAGTATTAAAAGGAACGTTTTACTTGCCTGAGTTACAACGTGTCACTAAAAAAGAAGACGACGTGTACGACATTGAAAACATTCTCGAACGAAGAACCCGTAAAGTAGGTAAAAGGCGTGTCAAAGAAGTCAAATTAGTTGGAAAAGGATATCCTCCTAGTTTTCATTCTTGGACTGACGCTTCGCAAGTCATCGACTATAAAAAGAAGTGACCATCATGCCCTTCAATACAGCTTCAATACAGCTTCAGCTACCACAATGACTACTCTTTCAGCCAGTTCTTCTCTGCAAGATTTACAAAAGCAACCCTTGTGGGTGTGGTGTGGAGAACATGTCCCTAAAACCCAAATCGTCTTTTTCTGTCAAATCTTTGTGGTGTATTGTGTCATCGGTGCAGCCATTGCTAATTTGAGTTTGCAACAAGGAGACAAACAATTGTGGACCATTTTACTCAGCAGTTGCATGGTTATCTTCTTCCCAATCCTTCCCTGAAATACTCTTACAACGGGAACAACAGTAACAATATTGGGAGCCTTGCGTCCAACGTCAGTCATTCTCCTAACAGTCACCTCGTCAATCACAATCCTCTTTTAGACACTCCTTTAACCTCGAGTGACCCCTCGGACAGGAAAACTTTGGAATTATAAACAACAATATTAACCAATTTTACTTAACGTTACCCAGTGACAGTTCCATGGAGGTGTTTCCTAACAACACGTTGTGCTGTTACACGGCTAAATTACCACAAGTCATTCATTTGGATCAAGACGCTCATTGGGAAGTGGCTTTAATGGAAATTATACACCCTACACAAATCAAAAACATCGTCGAAAGTCAAAACAGTTTTTCAGTAGAAGTGTATGACGAGCAATTGCAACAAATATTAGACGAACTCATCACTGTCAGTGACCCGATGAAAACACAGGACCCCAAAATTAAACGGTCCACCTATCTGTTAACCATTCCTGCAGGTTATTATTTTAGTTGTCAACATTTAGTGAATACGATTGTAACCAGGTTCAATACTTTGTTTGGTAAAGCCATGGAGAAAGCCAAAAAAAGTGTTACCTTTGAGTACCAAAAAGTGGCTCGTAGACTAATGATCAAATTTTCAGAGGATAAAATAATGGCCATTACCTTTAGTCCTGAATTGTATGATATTTTGGGTGGAGACTTCAGTTTGGTAAAGAAAAAATAAATACCAGCCAAAACCAGTAACTTGGATTTTGCGAAATATTTTCGATTCCCTGTAGAAATTAACCAAGGACTCAACTTGATGTTTGTGTACTCCGATGTGGTAGTGTACAACGTCGTGGGACACACCTCTGTGCCGTACTGCGTGTCATTCCTTTCAAAGTGGATTGTGCCATGATCGCTGACGAGGAAGGTGGAAATACCTATCATGTTCACCGCGAATTTGTACATCCTCATTATTTGCCTGTCAGTAAGTTGTATTTTGACAGTGTCAACATTACTATAAAAGGAGTTCTAGGACAAAATATTCCATTTACCAAAGGGAAAGTCACAGTGAAACTCCATTTTCAAAAACGATTCTCTAACAACTGAAAATTGATGTATCCTGTGTACCGAGGAATCGCTCGACAACGAGGACATGGTTTAGGAGATATGTTTAAATCAGCCTTTCGTTCCGTGGTCCCTGTTTTGAAACCGATGGTGACACGAAGATTGAACGCCTTAAAAGATGCCGCATTGACTCACGACAAAGAATTTCTTCAAAATGTTCTCATTGACAAACAAAACCCCAAAGAAGCTTTCTTGAGAGCAGGCAAAAATGTCTTGCTTCAAACGTGTAAAGAAATTTTGGGTCAACGAAAAAGTCCTATAAATGCCCTGAACGGTACAGAGTCTGGCATTCCTGCTTCCCTGAGGACAAGGCAGAAAGCAACTACGAAGACATCATTCCAAAAGTCTCCATACCTCTAAAGTTAGAAAGACTAAGAAAAAAAGAACCGTTCGAGACAGACATTTTTGATTATTAAAAACAAAACATAGAGACTGAGAAAAAGTGATGCACCAAGAATCTTGTGCCTGCTCCAAGTCGGAACTGGATCACTTTGCCATGACACCCACTATGATGACCATGCAAGAAGCCCAATTGGTTGAATTTCACCCCGTCTCCTCTTTGGCGGATTCAGCTCCCATCGAGTTTGAAATCAAAGGGCAACTCGAAGATTACATCGATCTGAACAGCAGTTACTTGTATTTGAAAGTGAAAGTGATTAAAACGGAAAACTCCGTTCCAGGAGCCGATGCACGAGTAGCTCCTGTCAACAATTTCATGCATTCCTTGTTCAGTGATGTGGATTTGTACATGAATAACAAACTGGTCAGCAGTAGCATGGATACTTACCCTTACCGAGCGTACCTCGAAAATCTCTTGACGCACGGAAAAGAAGCCGAGAACACTCATTTAAATGCTTGTGTGGTATGGAAACCTGACACAGCAGGTGATAATAAGATTGACGACACAGCCTTGACCGTAGATGACGATCCTCACAAGATTTTAATGAGCGTCGAAAGAAAATTCTGCAAGGATGTAGTTTAGAACTGTTCGATCGTTTGCATTTGGACGTGTGGTTTACAGAGAAGTATTTGCTGAACGGTGTGGATATTCACTTGAGACTGAATCGTAGCAGTACTGCTTTTCATTTGATGGCTCATGCCAACGAATACAAAACCATTATCCAAGAAGCCAAGTTATTCGTGCGTCGTGTGGAAGTGTTACCTAAAGTGGGAAATGATATCAGTCACACTTTGAGCAGAACGACAGCCAAGTATCCGATACGACGCGTGGAAGTAAAAACTTTCACCATTGCCACTGGACTCCGATCTACGATTGAAGATAATCTGTTCCAAGGACAGTTACCCAAACGTTTATTCATTGGCATCGTCAGCAATGCAGCCCTCAACGGTACCCACGATCAAAATCCTTTCCAGTTTAAGCACTGCAAAGTATCCAAAATCGAAGTCAGTCGCGATGGCAAAACTTTGTGTACCCGACCCTTCGAACCCGACTTTGCCCAGAAGAATTACTTGAGATCGTACTTGTCGCTGTACGAATCCACAGGACAGTTTGGAACCAACACCAGTCACGGTATTTCCTACAAAGACTATGCAGCAGGTTACACTTTGTGAGCTTTTGATTTCACTCCAGACCAAGGCAGCGACGAGGGACATTTCCACTCTTTAAAATCTGGGCAACTGCGTGTGGAACTTCAGTTTGCAGGGTAAGAAACGATGAATGTCATTCTGTATGCTGAATTTGATCATACCATATAAATCAACAGTTTGAGAGAAGTAATTTTAGACTATTAGAAACTATGGAAGACCCTTGTCCTTCTTTGAACAGTGGAGATCAATGGAAATGGAATGTGAGGTTACAGAGAAAGCAAATCCCCAAGACCAAAACGAAGAAGTAGTGATAAGGCAGTCCAGATGGCCAGAACAGTAACAACATTTAGTCACCTGTTTTGCCAAGCACTTGGAGGATAAAATGAGGGACATGATTAAGAAAGATTGTTATGGATGTCAAAACGATCATCCCAGTCAAATTCAACACAATACATGTATGATGATGAATAAAGAAAAATTGGACGATTATCTGAACGAAGCTTGGAGTCTCATCTCAGAAGAAACCGTGTTACTTCAGTGGTATAAAGACTTGCGTGATCATTCCTCTCCTCCATTGTTTGCTCGAGAAATTGATCACATCGAAGCTGTCTTGGCCAAGATTAAGGAGATGAAGCAAACAAACAGTTACTTGACAGACCTTTTCAAGTAAACATTCTGGATCGAATTGATGACTTATCATCAACTATGAAGAAAAAAAGGCCACACCAAAAATGGATACTTGGGAACTTTATTACCTTTTGAACCGTAGTTCGTACACTGCTTCTTGGAATCAATGTTTGTTTGTTGAAAACAATTGTGTTTTGTTAGTTGTTTTGTTATTTTAATAAAAAAAAATGTCTTTTGAAACCAATGCGTCTGTCTTTTGTTTTACATTTTGTAAAATATAGATGCTCTTTGACTTCTTTCTATCCCTCACATCAAACTATCCAAACGTTTCCAACACTAAACTGTTTTGTTTCGGCTGCTTCCCCGTGTGTGGATAGTAAATTGTATGTTTTGTTTTGGCTTCTTGCCTGTGTGTGTGGATGATAGATTGTGTGATATTCGATAGTAGATTATATGGTTTGTTTAAGCTGCTACCCCCTGCGTAGATAGTAATTGTATGTTTTGTTTTGGCTACTTCCCTGTGTATGTGGATGGTAGATGGTGTGATATTGGATAGTAAATTATGTGGATTGTTTTGTCTGCTTCCCGTGTGTGGATGATAGATTGTGCAATATTGGATAGTAGATTATGTGCTTTGTTTTAGCTGCTTCCCCGTACGTAGATAGTAAATTGTACATGTATGTTTTGTTTGGCTGCTTCCCCGTGTGTGTAAATGGTAGATGGTGTGATATTGGATAGTAAATTATGTGGTTTGTTTTGACTGCTTCCCGTGTGGATGGCAGATGGTGTGCTTTTAGATAGTAGATTATGTGGTTTGTTTTGGCTTCTTCCCCGTGTGTGTGGATGGTAGATTGTGTGATTTTGGATAGTAGATTATGTGGCTTGTTTTGGCTGCTTAAAGGTGTGTGGATGGAAGATTGTATAATATTGGATTGCAGATTATGTGGTTTGTTTTGGCTGATTCCCGTGTGGGGATAGTAAATTGTATGCTTTATTTTGGCTGCTTCCCCGTTTGTTGATGTTAGATTGCAATATTGGATAGTAGACTATGTGGTTTGTTTTGGCTGCTGCCCGTGTGTGGATATTAAATTGTATGTTTTATTTTGGCTGCTTACCCGTTTGTTGATGGTAGATTGTATGATATTGGATAGTAAATTATGTTATTTTTTTTTTGGCTGCTTCCCGTGTGTGCATAGTAAATTGTGTGAAGTTTTTTTTTGGCTGCTTCCCGTGTGTGGATAGTAAATTGTATGTTTTATTTTGGCTGCTTCCCGTGTGTGGATGGTAGATTGTGTGATTTTGGATAGTAGATTATGTGGTTTGTTTTGGCTGCTTACCGAAGTGTGGATGGAAGATTGTATGATATTGGATTGTAGATTATGTGGTTATTTTTGGCTGCTTACCCGTGTGTAGATGGTAGATTTTGTGATGTTGGATAGTAGATTATGTGGTTTGTTTTAGCTGCTTCCCGTGTGTGGATGATAGATGGTGTGATTTTGGATAGTAGATTATGTGGTTTGCATTGGCTGTTTCCCGTGTGTGGTTGGTAGATTGTGTGATTTTGGATAGTAGATTATGTGGTTTGTTTTGGCTGCTTCCCGTGTGTGGATAGTAAATTGTATGGTTTGTTTTTATATGTGTATTTCCCTGTTCCACCCTTGAATAGTGTTTAGGTGTGTTCCCAAAAAATAAAAAGAAGGAATAAATCTGAAAAAGTCAGTTTGAATTGAGGTTTCTCTATGCGTATACCTTTTTTTCAGTTCTAAATACATGGCAGATTACATCCGCATACAATATCAAAGTGAGAGGTCTATACACAAATGTCATTGCCTTTCTTAAAAGTCGATTTTATTGCTTAGCCATCGTTAATCTTTAATTATTTTTTTAAACGCATTTCTTTTTTAATAGACGATTTTGGACTTTCTATTGTTGCAACGGTATTTATGTAGTTTAGTTTGTTGCTGAAATTATATATACTATTGTCTATAGCAAAGCGCTTAAGTTTTTTCAGTATTTTAATTTCACGCTCACAAAAGGATACCAAGTTTGTCTTGAAAGAGGATTGAAGCTCTAAGTTACGCTAACGTGAAGAAAAACATCTCTTGTTGTGTTCATTCTAATCATGCTTGCCGTATATCTTTGTGGTTTGCAGGTCATATTGTTTTTGATGTATATATTCACATCAATAGACAGACAACTTGGGTTTTTATCCTTGAGGTTCACTGAACTTGCTTCGTTTATTCGTACAAATCCCAGATTCACAAGTTTAAAAAGAAACAAAAAACCATGTCACTTAATACTGCACCACTCCTGACTATACCGATGTGAGTGTATATTCGTCAACATGTTTAAATGAGATACAAATAAATTGTCAGTTTCAAAATGCGAACCAGTACTCTGACCGTTCAGTAGCTGATGTGGTAAGAAGAAATGTTACAATACACATTGGAGGGATTGAAGTTCACATTCCAGTCTGCACTTGATTGGGAACAACTTGAGAGCGTATTTATTATTTTGCCATATTATTTTGTTTGTACAAAACATTGCATCACTCATCATAAACAATTTAATTGGCTAAATTATTTTCTTACCGCGTTCACTTCGAATTGACTTTTGTAGCTCTTCACCTAGTTTCGAGATAGGTCGTGTTTCACCGCTAGATTATTTATATAAAAAAGAAGTCAAACTAAAACAAGAACAATCGTACCCTGGGCGATCACACAAAAATTATATCAATTTTATAGTCAAATACATCACAGCGTATTTGGATTAACTATTTTGTGAGAACGTTTTAGTCGTATTTGTCATCGGTTCACTCTAGTGATATTTTAAACTCGTGGACTTTTCCTGTGGATTTGATTTTCTAAGTGAGATTTGTGTTTCTTTGAATTTTTCTAATAGAAAATATACCACATAAACAAACGTAAGTGTCCTGATACTTTTTAAAAGTAGGTATAACATACTCTCTCTCTCTCTCTCTCTCTCTCTCTCTCTCTCTCTCTCTCTCTCTCTCTCTCTCTCTCTCTCTCCGTCGTATCACGTTTGATTGAAATCCTAATGGTAGATGTTCCCGTTTGAAGATACCTCTCCAAAAGTTTAATCAGTAGGCAACATAATTTTCGTTTGTCATGTAATTTGTTTTTCAAACGCTACACCCTTACAAATAGTCAATCAGTAAATCGTTGGATGAAATAAAATCTTGAGCTGACAAACTTGTACAATTCAGGTATCGGAGCTTTATCTTTATTATTGGCATTGCAATGTGTCACGGAAATTTTTTTAAGCATGAGATCTACCGTTTTTTTTATAGAAAAGAAACAAATACAAAACTATTTCAAGAATGACGCGAGTGATCTTGCACTGTATAACCCTGCGTATGGCTAACTTTGAAATAAAAATACCAGAATCAAAACACACGTTCGGAAGAATTGTAACAATGTAACAATGATTGACGCGAGTGACATTGCACTTTATGACCCTGCCTATGGTTAACTTTGAATTTCAAATCAAAACACACAGCTTAGACTGTTGATAGAACAATGCACATTTTGGTGCTGCTTTTTTCACCTTCGATTTAGATTTGTTAAAACTTGGCAACATTGTTTGTAGCGTGTGCTGAGAAACACAGGGCATCCCTTAAATTTGAGATATGTTAAGAAGTCAGTCGACAATAAATATCACACTAACATTTTACTAAATTGATGAATGAATGAAAACAATTAACATATTTCACATATAATGTATGGTGTTCTTAATTATCCTTGTTTTGTTTTCCTTTCCTTCTGTGTGTATAGGAGATTGTGTGATTTTATTTTCCTTCCCTTCTGTTTTGATTGGAGATTGTGTAGTTTGTTTTCAGGGCCACTCATATACCTCGAAAAGATATTTACTTTCTTTGCCTCCATTTCCCTTGTCGCTAGATAGTCCCAAATACAAATACAAATAATATTCCCCATGTTCAATTTCCCTTGAGGCCAGATAGTCCCACTATGTTCAGTTTCTCTTGAGGCTAGAGTGCCGCACTATGTTTGAGGCTATAGTGTCCCAAGCCCTTTTTAACTGGATTTTCCATTGAGGCTATAGTGACCCATATTACTACTCACACTTCCTGAAGGAAAACTGAAGACGTGAGCTACCATAAAGTTATGTCCATTTTTTTCCTGGTGCAAATGTCACATTGTGTGGAAATAAATATCTGCTGTTATCACACAATACTTTCAAATGCTATTTACTCGGTATTTGTTTCTCCGATTTGCGCGTTTTCTTCAAAGTAGAATAATCCAGTCTCGCGAGTCCATTCAAAGTAGTATAATCCAGTCTCACGTGACTATTAAAAACAGTATAATTCAGTCTCGCAAGTCCATTCAAACTAGGATAAATCCAATCTCACAAGTCCATTCAAAGTAATATAATCCTGTCTCACGAGTCCATTCAAAGTCTTACGTACTCCAGTATCACAAGTCCATTCAAAGTAATATATTCCAGTGTCGCGAGTTCATTCAAAGTATTATAATCCAGTGTCGCGACTTCATTTAAAATATGGTTATGTAACCCATCTGATATCATTTATAACCCATCTACCATCATATATTGTATGTTTTGTGTACACTATACACGTATACGTGATACTGTTATTTTATTTTGGGATTTTTTATATGCAAACTATATACATGAACACTATATACGTGCAAACTATATACATGCTTTATAATGATTCCTCCAAGCTGCTTTTGATGCTGTAAGAGCTCATTAATAGAATTTCTGTAGTAGGCTGAATATTACATGTGGAGTTGCACTCATTTCCCACTATTGGTCAAATCCATCTCGTTGCTTTCTAAATTCGGTTACTTAAACCCTAATGTTTATAAATTATTGGCTTTTTTAACACTAAACATTGAAGTTAAGCTTAAAATATCAGAATGAAGGGTATATTAAAACATACGAAAAATAAACTGCGCATGACTACTTTGGTCGTTTTACAAGGAATTTAAATTACAAAGACGCCGGCTATCTCTGATCCAACGAATCACATTTATGCAACTAAACTGTTTCATTAGATTCTGGAACAATATAATATGTAGAAATCTCATATTCTTCATCACCAACACTTACGTACACGTCTATACAAAAAGTCGTACGTTGAAAATAAGTTCAAAAGTATATTTAATAAATTCTTTATGTTTTAAAATGCGTCGAGTATTAGTCCCCTGTTTCTCAATTTCAAAGTTAAAATCGAATTGTGGACAACAGTGTCCGTAACATGTTTTCATGGATTTAATTTACTCTTTGCCAAGGGTGCACATTTTTAACCGTAACATACATTTATCATAGAAGACAGATATTCTACAAGAATTTTAAATATTTACTGAATACACGTAAACCCACTCCCCCATCCCCCGCAAAATCAACAGAAAAATATGCCTTGTCAGGTATTACTTTTATAGCAACAAGGGTTAATTAAAACATGATGCCTTCTAACCTTATGTATTAGCCTTGTAATGTGAAATACCATGCAGCTGGACTGATTTGTAATGCTTATCAACAAGATCCGTCCGTTGCCTCTGTAATTCTTCTTTTTTTCCTTTGCATGTACTTGGCAAGTTAATGTTGTGCGATGTGAAGCAATTGTACAATAAATATGTAAAACCTAGGTGGAAGTCGATAGCGATGCGTATGACATATGTATTTAAAAGGTCGAGGATGTATTCACATGGGTCAATGAAAAGAGCGCTCCTTATCTTTCGTAATATGGTTTTGGTGTCCGTTTTCTTTGTGAATTAATCTTCGTAACCATCTAGAGTTTCTGTCTAAACCCTGCTGTTGACAATAATAGGAAATAAAATAAAGTTTTACGAGCATTTTATACAGCAATTTTTTAAATCTAAGAAACACCGATCTGCACCGATCTGCAACAGATTATGTCTGAAGTACGACAACCTATCTGTGATTGGCCAAGAGGATTCACTTGGTAGGTTAACTGTTAAACTATACAGTTAATACAATCTAACAATTTCAAGTGGATCGCGTGTATTATTTGTATGACACGATGCATCAAGCATGTACTTCACCAGTAATGAATGGACTGTGTCGTATCTAAATGTTCAATTTCAACTCGTACCTTTGAATCACATTTAATGCTTATAAATGAAATATAGAACAAAAAGTAAATAATGTCATCAAATATATTGATATATGGGTTTGACACTTGCAAAATTGCGTTTATTATGAATGCCTGATTCTTTAAAAAATATCGTGTAATGCCATATCAGTAGGAAAAGCCTGTTCTGTTAGACGTATATGAGAGAGAGAGAGAGAGAGAGAGAGAGAGAGAGAGAGAGAGAGAGAGAGAGAGAGAGAGAGAGAGAGTTCATCCCACATTTTAATGTGGCACTCATCCTTAAAATCAAACAAAACTAGCCGTGTCTAGCTGTTTGAGGTGTGTTCTTTTCGGCTTCTGTACTTGTACTAAGTGACCTGTTGTCACGCAACTCATCCATCGTGGGTTAAGAATCCGTGAAAACCCCAGAAAGAACCACCGACCCACGAGAAGCCACTGGCTTGTTTTCTCACATTGGCCGAACTCGAGATTCGATCCAACACAGACGGAGGTGAGATGGCAATGATCCGTAACGGTGAGCGCTATAGACCTCTCGACCGCTACCCCTCCCCCTCCCCGCCCCGCTACATCGTGATTCAATCCATGCAAGAGTTGATAGAATAATTCTACTTTATTTTCAGAATCGTCATTAGACATCCCAGAATCATCCACGCTATTACATCAGTCTGCCAGAATATTGTATATGACTGGTAAAAAAAAATAAACAAATAAAACATGGGCGCCTTGCACATAGGGGCAATGGGAAGGGTACATATCACCCCACCCTCCAAACCCCGATTCTGGATTTCACCTCTAAACATGGTTTGGCCTACATACTGGGGAAAAAATACTTAATAGCTGACCAATACATGTTTACCACTCCACCCCCACCCCCGCCACCCCCCACCAAATAAATTATGCGGGCACCCTTGAAAGAAAAGGGGGCCCCGAGTGGTCTAAAGCGCTTTCCGTTACGGATCTTTGCCGTCTCACCTCTGCCTGCGTGGGTTCGAGTCTAAGATTCGGCTATTGTAGTTTTGTGAGAAAGCTTGCCAGTAGCTTCTCGTGGGTCGTTGGTTCTTTCCGGGTTCTTTCTCCGGGTATTTCCTCCACCAATAATACTGGCCGCCATGTAAAGCCTATCGTGTGCTGAACAATGGCGTGTGTGTATATATATATATATATATATATATATATATATATATATATATATATATATATATATATATATATATATATATATATATATATATATATTCTTTCGTATAAGGTAAATAAACGTGTGACAGCAGTTACTTAAACACCCGTAGATGATCTTACTTGATGATATCTGTCTTTCCTAATAAACGAACATCCTGTTAGCTCCAAACCTACCTAGACTTGGCTGATATACCAAGCTCCACTTCCAAAGTGAGATTCCCATGCTCTCACCGACCTGTACAAAGGAAGGTATATATCAATTGTTTATTTTGTCAGTAGGCTCGCTGACCACCTGTTAAAATGAATGTTATGCATAGATTTCTGAGTGTGTACACGGGTTAAACCTTGTACACTTTTTGCAATATCTCTCTACAAACGTCATAAGATCACAGTTTCGCTCCCTTGGATATGGAAGATGTGAATCTCTCATCGCTTGAATTCAACAAAAGTATTTGCGGATTCTCTTCATCCTAATTGAGAAAAGTGAACGTTGCTTGTAAACGTCAGTCACTAAAACAATTGCATCGAAAAATGTCTATCAGTCCCCATCCGTCTCAATATTACATAGTTTTCATTTTCGTTCGCCCATAAACCGAAATATATTACTCCAGGAGCTGGTTTAAAATGTGAAATCGTGAATTAGCATGTATTAAAAGTTCTCGGAATTTGGGAGATCCGTTTACTCGTCAACAAAAAGAAATTTGCAAACATATCAAAACAGGAACCAATTTTGTACAGTATATTAAACGCAATAATGTGTGATATCTGAAGAAGAAAAATGATCCAGACGTGTCAAAGAAGACAAATTCGTGCTGCTATTCTTTACTTTAATTACATCCTTCTTGTAACTGACAACTGAGTAGTAAATTCAAATTAGAAACAACACTTAACAACACTTCTGAAGAATACGAAGGGGTGAATTCGTGTTTATAAATCCCAAAGCTGGAGCTAATAAGTGGAAAATTAACAGTCCTTAAGTTTATAGCACCTCAGATGGAGATTAGATTTGTTAAAATTATATAGCCATTGGTTGACAAATTATGAATTTGTTGTATAGTGTGCCGATATTTGTGAAAAGAGTGCATAAATTTGCCGTATACATAATTTTCGACAGTTTAGAATGACGTTACTTACTAAATATACTATTTTCGAAGTGCTGGCAATGCATCTTCCGGTCTAAATTAGATGTCTGCCACACAAATTCAGCAATAAGTTTGAAAAATATCTTTAACCAAATTGTAACTTTGCTGCTTGTTCTAAATAAATTTACATGCTGGGGGAGTCTCTGGACAAATAAGAACATTAAGTGCAAATTAAAAATGACTCACCTTAAAATGGGCGCTAAAATTACAATAAGGTCATATTCGCAATTTTTTTTTTTTTACTTCACATAAAAACGAATAATTTGATGCACGCCGTTATCACTTGTACGTGTCTGGTGTAAAAAAAAAAGAAAAAAGGACAATTGTTTGATGTCCGAGTCTAAAGTTATTGTGTGACCTGGTCAAATGGAAATAATGATATATATATATATATATATATATATATATATATATATATATATATATATATATATATATATATATATATATATATTTGGGGGGAGGGGGGGGCGTCACGTTTGCAATGGCAATACACCAAAGACTAAATAGTAGTTGAATCTATATTGCCAGGGACATCAAAAACATATTTATGTGAAGGCTGTACATTGTGCCCCAGAATTGTCAAATATGAAATCGAATGAGTTTGATTATTGAAAGTTGCGACGGTGATGGTGGTGTATTTAATGTATATGTAAAATATAGGTTTTTATTCTACAATACAAGAACGATGATCTAAATTAGATTAGGGTTAGGGTTGCAATACAAGACTGATGAGTTGGATTGGGTTAGGGTTAGGGTTGCAATACAAGAGTGATGAGTTGGATTGGGTTACGGTTAGGGTTGGAATACAAGAGTGATGAGTTGGATTGGGTTAGGGTTAGGGTTGGAATACAAAAGTGATGAGTTGGATTAGATTAGGGTTAGGGTTGCAATACAAGACTGATGAGTTGGATTGGGTTAGGGTTAGGGTTGCAATACAAGAGTGATGAGTTGGATTAGATTAGGGTTAGGGTTGCAATACAAGAGTGATGAGTTGGATTGGGTTACGGTTAGGGTTGGAATACAAGAGTGATGAGTTGGATTGGGTTAGGGTTAGGGTTGCAATACAAGAGTGATGAGTTGGATTAGATTAGGGTTAGGGTTGCAATACAAGAGTGATGAGTTGGATTGGGTTACGGTTAGGGTTGGAATACAAGAGTGATGAGTTGGATTGGGTTAGGGTTAGGGTTGCAATACAAGAGTGATGAGTTGGATTGGGTTACAGTTAGGGTTGGAATACAAGAGTGATGAGTTGGATTGGGTTAGGGTTAGGGTTGCAATACAAGAGTGATGAGTTGGATTGGGTTACGGTTAGGGTTGGAATACAAGAGTGATGAGTTGGATTGGGTTAGGGTTAGGGTTGCAATACAAGAGTGATGAGTTGGATTGGGTTACGGTTAGGGTTGGAATACAAGAGTGATGAGTTGGATTGGGTTAGGGTTAGGGTTGGAATACAAAAGTGATGAGTTGGATTAGATTAGGGTTAGGGTTGCGATAAAAGACTGATGAGTTGGATTGGGTTACGGTTAGGGTTGCAATACAAGAGTGATGAGTTGGATTAGATTAGGGTTAGGGTTGCAATACAAGAGTGATGAGTTGGATTGGGTTACGGTTAGGGTTGGAATACAAGAGTGATGAGTTGGATTGGGTTAGGGTTAGGGTTGGAATACAAAAGTGATGAGTTGGATTAGATTAGGGTTAGGGTTGCGATAAAAGACTGATGAGTTGGATTGGGTTACGGTTAGGGTTGCAATACAAGTAAATCTTAGTTGCTGAGTTTCTTCATCTGTCCTTTACATTGTGTGAACATGATTAATCTCCTTAGAACGTGGCAATGTATCTCATACACTGATGAAAGTCCCCCTTATGCACATTACGTACATCTCATACACTGATAGGAGTCCCCCTCCTACGAATTGAGTACATCTCATACACTGATAGAAGTCCCCTTCATGCGAATTGCGTACATCTAATACACTAATAGAAGTCCCCCTCATGAGAATTGCGTACATCTCATATACTGATAGAAGTCCCCCTCATTTCTATTGTGTAAACCTTATATCAACGTTTCATCTCTCTGCACACACAAGTTATACTGTAAAAGTTTTCACGTTAATGATCAGCAGCACACTGCCGATGATTATAAACATCATCTGTAATCTATTAAGGAAAACCTGGCCTTGACTGTGTATCAGGATCTTCAGCAAAACATTTTAGCTTCTGTCTGCTGCTTATCAATTTAATTTCAATCTCATGGAAGACATATAATCCCGGTTGCAATTAAAGATTAACGATTTTACATGCAGCCGTAGAAAATCTTTCTCTTACGCACCACGTAAAGGTGAAGGATTTTCAGTTTCTAAATTGTATGGAATAGAAACGAATGAGATACTTAAACGAGTGGCTTTAGACTGGTATTTTATGTCAAATCTACAGAGTTTCAAATATCACATCTGTTTTTACCCAAAGTACTTCTTATCAAAACATTGAGGTGTTGCGTCATTTTGTTTCATTTTTTAAATACTCTATAATATCTCGCCATAATCTGATAACCGTATTATTTTAATGCAATATAAATGGAATATCGGATCAAGTGTCTTTACGTAAATGGCCAAATTATCTCCAGAGAGGGAATGCGATTATATTAAAATACAAGCATAAAATCACAATGAAGGTTGTGTTTGGTATTGCTAAGACTCTCAGCACAAAACTAAATATGCCGCTATCATTTTATCGCTCTCGTTGTCCCTGTTTATGTTTTTTTCCTGTCCAATTATACAACCTGTGGGCGTATCAAAGTCTAAGAAAGTCGAGTCTCGCATATACTGAAAAGTATTGGTCAAAACTAGTAAAACCTGGATGCAGTTGCTCTCATCTTTGACTCAGTTTCAGCGAAAGCAAACAGAATGTCACTTCAAAACGTTGTATAAAAATGCCGTATTCAAGAGGACATATAAGAGAAGATTTCTTCCCATGTTTTATTAAGATATGCACCTGAGTTTTAAGAGTAACCCTTGCAACAATGAAAACATATGAAAAAATATTTCTCGGTCTAATTGTTGTACAAAAAATTTAATTGCCTAGGGAGTAAGATTGAATGGAATAAAGGTCAGTCCATTTTTTGTCTCTACCGCTCTACTCCTAGTAGATAAAAACAAGCTCTTTTTGGAATAGCTTCTGAATCTTCTGGAGTATGGAAATGCGATAGGTGGCAAACTAATTATTCTTGGAGATTTCAATTTTCACTTTGACTGTCCTGGAAAACCATACACGTCAAAACTCCTAGATTCCGTTCATGTTTTAACCTTAAACAGTCAGTTAACCAACCCACCCATAAACTTAGTCACATTTTAGACTGGATTCTTCATAAACCTGATGATAATATTCTGCAATCCACCCTTGTATCCCACGAACTTGCATCAGATCACCTCTGCATTATATGCCATCTCAACGTATCAGTCCCTAACCCTCCACCTTTATTTGCTACTAAGAGAAACCTCCGTATGATAAATATAACCAAACTAATGCATGATATCCAAGAAAACCTAATAACTTGCTTACCTCCTACAGTAGGACAACTCGATAACTGCCTGCGTTTATTGCTTGAAAAACATGCCCCAGCCACCAAGTGCAGAGTATAAATTAAAAAGTGTTCTCCATGGTATAGCAGTGTTAAGGACCAGCATCACACTGCTAAAAGACATCGCTGTAAAGCAGAGAGGCTTTGGCTTTCGATCAGACTTACTATTCATCAGCAAATATGTGATGCTGCTAAGAAGAACGTCATAAACATAATCAATTTAGCAAAATTATCCCACTACAGTACTAAGATCACGGAGAGTTCCAGCTGCAATGACCTCTTCGAGATAACCAACAAACTAATGTCAAGGAATAAATGTACACCACTTCCAACTACCTTTTCTCCAGTAGACCTTCCAGACCTATTTGCAAATTTCTTTCGTGACAAAGAAAAACCATTAGAGATACGCTTGACAACACATTTTCAATTGACTCGTTGTCACCATACAGTTACGATACAGAATTTCAGCGACAACCATAAGGAGCATTTTAACCTCACTCTAAAAAATTTAGTACGGAATCGTGATGAAGAGTGCACCAAAGTTATGTGAACTTGATTTTAATTCCATCATCACTGCTGCTGGAGTGCTTAGATCCAATATTGCCTTTACTAACTGATGTCATTAATATCTCTCTCTCATCCGGGGAATTCCCATCATTTTCAAAACTGCCATCGTAAAGCCTCTGCTGAAGAAACCAAAAATTGCCATTAACAATTTAGAGAACTACCGCCCAGTTTATAATCCCCCGTTTATATTAAAAAAATCTTAGACAAAGCTGTTCTAACCCAACTTGTATCTCATTTGAATTCAAATAGTTTCTAATAGCAATGTACAGTCTGCATATCGCCCTTGCCACACTACTGAAACGACTCTTCTAAAAGTGTTTAATGACATTCTCTCTGATTTGGATTGTGGAAAGAGTACAGTCCTCGCTCTCCTCTATCTGCCTGCAGCATTTGACACAATAGACCATTATATATTACTTCACCGTCTCCAGCATGTATTTGGCATTTAGAATACAACCTTACAGTGGTTAAAGTCCTACTTCGTCAACAGTACACAAATTGGATCTCCAAATGGAATAAGCTCCAGCCCAGTTGACCTATGTTGTGGTGTTTCACATGCATCTGTTTTTGACCTGTTCACTTCATTATATACCCTAGCCGCTCTCAAGTGTCATAGATCATCACCCATTGTCTCACCAGTCGTACGCTGTTGACACCCAAATATACAAGTCTAGCCACCCAACTAAAGCTGATGCTACCATCCAAGGAGTAGAAAGATGCGATTCTGATGTGAAGTCAAGGATGACATGTGACAAGCTGCAGATGAATGATGATAAAACTGAGGCCATTCTGATCACAACACAAATACTTTCCCATTCACATCCTTTACCTAAAAAATAAATATCAGCAACACCAACATTAAGTTCACACAGTCAGAACGAAACCTATGTGTTACTCTAGGCAGTACTCTCACATTGCATCAACATGTCACGAACATAAGCAAGGCTACATATTTTGGGCTGAGACGCATCAGCTTCATTAGCAAATATCTTTCCACTATGGCACAAAAACACTTGTGTGTAAATTAGTACTTTCTAGACTGGACTATAATAACTCAAGTCTGGCTAGTTCGTCTAAATATATACTCCATAAACTTCAAAAAGTTAAAAACACAGCTGTTCGGATCATCCTTAGAGTTCCACTATCAGTGCACACCTCCCCACTGTTCTGTACCCTACACTGGCTATCCATTCGATCCCGAATCAAACACATAATTTTTCTCTGCGCTACGTTTCACTGACGGACTCCAGTCCAATTTACCTATCCGGCCCACCCATGTGTATACACCAGCAAGATACTTACGCTCCTCTTCTGACAATCGTATACTCATTGTCCCCGCTATGAAAACGAAGTCATATGGACAACGTTGTTTTGCATACCAGGGCCCAGTAATGTGGAAAGACTTGCCCATTGAAATTAGACACCAAAGACGGAGTGATCCCTTTCATGGGTGCTTTTAAAACTCACATTTTTCGACTGCAAGAAAAATGTTTAAAGACCTAATAATGTTTCGTGCCTAAAATATTTAAAGTTTTTTTTATGTTTTCCAATTGCACGGGTTTTGTTTGGGTTTTGTTCAGTAGTCATATCATTATAGATGCTGTAAAGCGCTTAGAGCTTCAAAAGATTAGGCGCTATACAAAGTCCTCTGTATTATTATTATTATTATTATTATTATTATTATTATTATTATTATTATTATTATTATTATTTGCTGGACACGTCACTGGATAATACCGTAACTTGAGCATCAGTACTTATTTTTCTATATCATGTTAAGTTAGGAGTAACTTGTTCCTATCTTAATGAGCTTAGCATATCAATGACGTAAGTGACTGGATACTAGAGATAGGATTTATACGTAAAGAAGAATGGCTCTTCTCCCACATCAACGGGTTTTTAGATAGCACAGTTAATCCATTGTTATCCTGCACGTTATAACCGAAGAAAAACAATGCATGAGAATAGTATGATTTGAATTCTTTATTTTTGACAAATCATAGGATTGACCTTCTTGTTATATTTAATTTCACTTTCCTAAAATTTGCAAGGTCACTTCATGTAATATGCTTTTGTAAAATGAGCCCTTAATTCGCAGGTCGATAAAAAAACGTAATCATTGCATTAAGGAATCATCAATATCACATGACCTTTCATTCATATTGAAAATGAAAACGAGAAGTTCGTATTCAATCGTTGTAATTGCAATAAGGTTCATTCGAACAAAAATAATCAAGCCACCGAGATGTAAGTTAGTGATTTAGAACATGTCATAAATTAGCTGTTCGTGTTCCAATTACGAAAATCGATGCGATCCTAGCAATTTGTCATAGTCACAAATTAATTTAAAAACAAGAAACTTCTGTAGCACATTATTAAAAATAATGTACAATGAATAATTTTATATATAGGCTATTACAAAACGTAAAATGAAAAAGTGAACACAACAAGCATTTTCAAATTTAAAAAATAATTTATTTCCCTAGTAAAACAAATAAAAAATGGAAGAAAAAACAACTTACTGTGTTACGAATCAAATCCAGAAATAATCAAAAACTTAACAAAATGGAAGTGTGATAATAAAAAGACCTAATGAAAGTTAGTTAGAATTCCGATGAAATCCAAAATGGAAGGCGATGATTTATATGGTGGCCAGCGTCGACGGATGTGTCAACTGTTCTTTGTTGAAACACAGAAAATGTATTTCCAATTTGACTTCTGTATAAATTTCGATAAATATCCTTGTCCAAGAATTAATTCAGAGCACTAGTATTCAAGGTAAAGAATCACTTTTCTCACGACGTCAATAATAAATCTAACTACAACGCAAAACAGATGCCCGGATGTGGCGCGATACTCTGGAAAAACCTAATTGATAAATGTTATTTGACATGTAGTCCAAGTATGACCTTGACTCCACTTTATGAATCTTACTCTGAGAAAGAAAAAAAAGCTGTTTACTACAAACTGTCACTGGTTCGGAATCAAGGTCAAGAACTATGATAGCATTAGATCATCGGTCAGAACTGACCTCTGTTCCAGTAAACAAAGTTGCATTCCAGGAACAAGAAGTGGAATTAAAAAAGTTTTGAACAAACAATTAAATTAAATCAAATATGCATCACTCTGTGTGTGTGTGTGTGTGTGTGTGTGTGTGCGCGCGCGCGCGCGTGTGTGCACATATACTTACAGGGAAAGAGACTTTATTACTGTTGTTTGCTTGAAGGCGTAATATATAAACTTTTTGCACGATTGTTATTTTCAGATAGATGTTAAATTAATATATAATCAGCGTGACCTTCGACAATTCATTATAACCATTCATAAAAGGTTGAGAATAAAATGACGCGTAATATACCTTCACGCTACGCGTGCTCTATGACAGATTCATTGCTTGTCATAGTGTACCAGATGACTTTTCCTGTACTACTGGAAGACAATTAAATTTCTGTATCGAACTCCGTCCAATTTGTTACTGTTACTACGCATCCTGTCTTCAAAAAGTCGGTTTGAGTAATATTAGCAGCAGATTCCTTGGAAAATATTCATAAACATAAGTCTGAAATTTCCAACTTGAGAGCAAGAATCTTTCAGATGGTGTGTTAAAAAAGTTTGCACTACTACATGCAAGGATGCATTCATGAAATTAGGATTTGCCGTCGTAAAAAAATATCACGTGAAAGCTGCTATCGATCTGCAAGAAAGAACAAATATACTCACAAACTTCAATAAGACATTTCGCTAAAAGAAGAAAAAATAAAAACATAATCTTTATTTTCTAGAAAAGTTAGGTATGTCTATAAATTAATTCATAATTTCTACTATGACGTCAGTAACATAAATTACTAACAGATAAAGCATTGTGTATGAATTCGCTTGTACTAAATGCACATCATTCATGTATAATTGTCATGTAAAAATAATAGGCAACTACATTTTCTGATCTGCGAGAAAACATGTATTTATTATCGATTATAAATTGAATTATGTTAGGAAAAACGCTAAAACTTAAAATAAATAAAGGAATTATACATAGGTGCCTGGGTCAATGGACCTATGAAAGCATTTCATAGGTGGTATCATTGCTAAGCCAGTAGATTTCTTTTCTTCAGATCCACGTTGAATGAAGATTTAGGATAATATCTTAAGTAAGAAAGAAATAATCATAACACGTCGAAATAAGCAATTACATGCAGGTTAACATCTATATATTTGCATCCGCTTTTACTTTTGTTCGTGTTACCTTCTTCGTTTATGTCATAACATTTTTCAAGTGTTATAAAATCAGTAATTTATACGAGAGATGCCTTATTTGAAATCAGCATGACAAAGAAAAGAACAATTGATTGGACAAAGCTTGCTGTCATGTATAGTCTCAGGTCGGATAAAGACAAAATAATTATTTATAAAGTTTCACCTCTTTATATACTTTAAATATTTTTCGAAACCTCCAGAGACAAATGTAAGAAAATTCTTCAATTTAAAATTATTTGATAAGTTATGTCAAAAGATCTTGAATAGAGTTAAGGTCATTCCAGAACTTAATTTATATAATGAAATGGTTTTAAAACAGCACACACACACACACACACATGCCCCGTCTTCGAAAACACATTTAATGATCTTTTCACGATTTTTTCTTTAGATTACATGGTCACACATTATAGGCATGACAAGTTACTAAGAGGTTTTTAACTTCTTAATTTTAAGAAGGTACCTGACCTGCAGAGTTGTACGTACAAGTGTTCCATGGCAATGGCATGTGCCTAGGGGAATTAAAATGCAAGCTGTGCCAATCAATCACAATGTTATTACCAGGCCATCTTAAAACAGATAAAGAAAACCAATGTTTTGGACTTGACACCAATTACAAAAATAGATCCTCAATATTTACTAATCAAAAAAAATATCAACATGTTATTTTTAATATTATGATGCAAATTTTAAGTTCCAAATTTGATTTTTATAATTGAAAAACTGATAACAGACAAAACTAAACAACATGCCAAGAAAGAAAAAAATCTTCATTGCATGCAATTGTTCTTTTTTTCTTCAAAAACAAAATGTGCAATTCCAACATAAGCATACAATTAACGGGATGTGTGCTTATGCTTCACTGTAAATAAAAAAATTCAGCTGAAGTTTTTACAGGTAACCAGGAAGCTGAATGATTACCAGAATTCGTCTGAGACTTTTTAATTTAAGACGCGAAAACTGTGACTTCTTATCTATCCTAGTTAATTGTAGTAGCACGCTTCCATGAAAGATACCTATTGCCTTTTTCCGACACATTAATCATGCTGCATAAATGTTTCGCCTTTTTCTTGATAAATTCTAACCTTTAATTTAGGAATTTAGGTTTCTTGCTTAGTTCTTGTTAGCCGTTGTTTTTTATCACTGTCAATAAACATGTTCCATCCCACTTCCTCCTTAAATCATTTTGCAGACTTTGAAATAAAATATCTACCTGCCACTCGTTGGGGAAATTGTATAATATTTTAGCCAAGCCTGTCACACCAAAGCTAGTGCCACTTCTAATAGGCCTCATCTTACACTGACAACACTCACGCCTAAGGAACATTGGAATACGATAAAGCAAAGGAGTAAGGCCATGTCACCTTATGGAAGGATGGCAACTCCATGCTCATCTTCGTAAAAGCATAGTCGAACGTTTCAGTAAGAGTATTTACAATGAATATAATGGTAATTGTGGTAAATCGAAAGCAAGCAAACAACATAGCGTCATCGAGGTCACTGTGGATGCATCTGTCCCTAAAAGGTCTCTTTTCTAAATGATTTATTTCATGGCGTCGACGATAACGCCGTTCATGCACAATATTTTTGAGCATCTTCACTAGATACCTCTAACCTACGATACTTGAGGACAGTTTTCAAATTTAATTTTCTCATTATCTTTTGTGAAAGTGTATTTGAGTGAAATCTCCAAATTGTTAAGAAAAATACTCTAAATTAATCAGTCAGAAGATATGGCAAAATTTTAATTGATGCCGGGTCCTGTTCATTATACATATCAAGGTAGCTCCAAACAATGATCATATTGACGTAAGTTCAAACAGAGATCGCTCATACCCCGTGTGTACAATGCTCTTCTAATTGTCCATTTACATTCATCTGTTCACCTGTTAAAGAGAAATATTAGCACTAGTCTCTTCAAGAGCATGAAGAGATATATGAACACTAGTATCTTTTACGAAATAAAGATAGATGTGAACATTAGCCATTTCAACTACTTAAAGAAAGATATGAACACTAGTGAATTCACCAACTTAGAGACTGTTTTTGCTTTTTTATTGTGATTGTATATTCTGTTAAAGGTTTTCCTTGCGCAGGTTGGTGCATCATCTCCGTCTTCGTAATACTGAGTGTGAGACCGAAATTATCACCGAAATTATCACAAGCTGTGATCCAAACTGAGATATGGCAATCAGGGGATTATCGTCGGCAACAGTCACCTCCTCCAACTTTTCTATACCAGTAGGCTTCTCACACTGAAGAATTTGCCGATAATATTATCCGGTAGGGTAGTTGGGGCCAAAATACAGCCTTGCTTAACGTAATTATTAGCATGGAATAGTTCAGATGATTTACCATCTTCTATGTAACGAGCAAGAATTCCATGATTGAACTGTCGAGCCAGTACGATACATTTCTCAAGGCAATGAAACCTTTGCCGTTATCTTCAAGATCCCCACTTAGCTGGTGTGTCAATGCTTTAGCCAAGTCGGTGAATGTCGTGTTCAGTTCTGTTCCCAACATATCTCCTGCATATTGTCCCTCGTCCTGTCCTGAAAATACTCTTTCTCTAAGGTAGGAGCCCTTGATCAATGTGATACACAAGACGATTCAGCAGACTTCAGGCCAGCTTGGCAGACGTAAGCAAGTATAGCTTGTAAACATGCAAATCTAAACTGTTTATTGCTGCCATGCCAATAAGCTTGCTTACTTTCGTATGGGATGCCTGAGGAAGCTGATATAGATGGCATGACATGGTTCAAAACACTGAGGTTCTCACACAGCCAGGTATTCCAAGAGTCCACATTCGGCGATGAAATCACAGAGATAAGCAGGTCACACAAGATGTACACAACATGACAGTGGAACAACTGCCAAAGAAGACCTTTAACGGTGAGATGAAGGTGGAAAGGTGATCTCCGGGTGGTTAGAAGAAACGCTTAAGATATTCTGCCAAGTCATCCTTGAAATACTTTAGCATTTACCCTGAATATGGGGATCAAATTGATCGCTCCACCGGGCGCAGTCTCGTCCATATAAGAGTTACAGACTTTGAACTGAGGAAAATGATAGAGGCAGTTCAGATGTTCATGAGCGCAAATATCAGAAATGCAGCACGTCTTATTCTTAACAAGCAATCTCATGTGGCGTCTCCTGTCAAGTGTTTCACATAGAAATCGAAGCACAAACTGGCCTAATTAGACGCTCACGTTCTAATAGAAATCAAAGCAGTTTGTGATGTGATGATCATCTTCGAACTCGACGTACAAGCATCTGGTAAGCTCTCCTAAGTAACTGACTTCTGAAACGATTTATTTCATTGAGTTGATCTACGTCAGGGCACGTATATTTAAATGTATACAAATTAGTAGACCAGAAGTGGACTTGATCATGAAAAGATAAGATTGGGCAGTTCGTGACGGCGCATCCATAATTTCATCCAATTTAAAGTTTAGTAATACCGTGTTCTAAGTAATATAATTGCAACATATTCTGCTGGTTACGTTAAATAAGACGGATTTTTCTAAATCAATGAAAAAATGTTTCCAGCTTGAATAATGGAATGTTTTAATTTAGCAAGGGAATCAGTTATGAAGGACTGCACTGAAATATCGGCACGGAAATCAAGACTGATAAATCCAAAAATAATAAATCTCACACAGGTCACACCTCAAACATTGAATAACAGAGACTGAAGCTGTCATGCATGGCACGTGATGCTATGCAGATATTTTCAAAACCTTTTATAAAACAATCACCATCTATCTAATTGTATTCACATAGATGAGATTTAACATTATATTTTTTCTGCAGAGATTTTTCCTATAAAGAAAAACAAATAATACCGGTAAAGCAATGTATAATTTTTTGTATTATAATGTATATTATAATGTATTCTTAAGGTATAAAACAAACTAATAGGCAAGCTGTAGGTGCAAGTTTTAGCAGCACATCAGCACAATAATGGATATACAGTACTGACTACAAGCAAAGCTTAAAAATGAAAATGTAAAGATTGGTTAATAACATGCGTGCAGATATATTCTTCCAAAAAAGACACAAATAACCATCACTAAAAAAAAGTCTTACAAAAGCTACTGGGCATTTTCTGAAAATGTTTGATGCACGGGTGAATTCATGAAAAAACTATAACTGAAAATGATTAGATAATATTTCTTTTTTAGTTCTGATTTTCATAACATTTTCTTTTAGTATATTTTTGGATATAAAGATAAACGGTCTAGCAATAATTTACACAAATAATGAGAAGCAATCTTTCTTTCTTTGCAGCTTATCCAACTGTGTAAACATATAAAATTTACACTGAAGAATACTTAAATCAGTGTGATTTATATGTAAGACTAATTCTCCATGTGAAGCATTAGTCAAATTGTATCCATGAATGAGAAGGATAATTACGCCAGTATGAAGCACAACACATAAACTTCAGTATGTGCTATATGTGAGATTGTAACACTCGAAGCACACTTCAGTATGTTGCATATGTGAGACAATATCGCCAAACACACCACAGTAAATGCCAAATTTAACTCTCGATGTGAAACACGCATGAGTATGTCCTATATAATAGACTCTAACTCACTTTAATTTGAGGTTATGAAATTCCTGTAGAAAATATCAGTTGATCAAATTAGCCATATGAAACGAATGAAGAAGCATGTTAACATTTCTGCAATTTCACCTTTGCTCGATTCTCTCGATGCTCTTTGAAAGCATTTTGAAATGTATCGATCTTTTTCTTCAAGAATATTCAGTAAACTACAACACTTTCAGGAGGTTTACCAAGTCAAATCCATTTCCATTTCATTTTGTCGATACTTGAAGTAACGATGCATTAAGCCTGTGTATTGCATCTCCTGTGGGCGATATCAATTGTCAAAATCAGATTCTAATCGCTATTTGCTGTGTTTTGTGAGATTTCGTTTGAACGTTTCTGTTTCACTGATGTTTTCAACACCGGCTATAGGGAAAGGAATATATATATATATATATATATATATATATATATATATATATATATATATATATATATATATATATATATACATACACATATATATATATATATATATATATATATATATATATATATATATATATATATATATATATATATATATATATATATATATATATATATATATATATATATATATATATATAATCTGATTTTGACAATTGATATCGCCCACAGGAGATTCAATACACAGGCTTAATGCATCGTTACTTCAGGTATATATATATATATATATATCGGAACACTTCGTGCCTTTTCTAGCAAACTTCATCTCGGAAATACTTTGTGACGTGGTGTAAAAAGGAGCAATCGGTATAAAATGGCCAGCATCTCAATCGTATGCTGAAATAACAAGGCAAAATATTACTGTGTCAAATGCTATATCGTACTTTATGAAATTATTTGTTAAAGGTCAGCGTAATAAAGTTATTTAGTAAGTTCAAACTTTAAAAATACCGCTGAGAATTTTTCGGTCAAGAAAGTTCATCTCATTCCATAAGCTAATATAACGGACACAGCGAAGGTGTGTCATAATCTAATACAGTAAACTTGGTATATGCAATTGCAATGGTGTCTACTCTGCATTTCGTACGTGTTTTATTTTCTTTCTCCAAATATTCATGACATTGGTGCAACGTGTTCCAGTTGTATCCGATGATACTTACATTTACTGATTTACATTTGTACGGACACAATTTTTTAATTCGAGAAAAAAGGCTAATAAAAGTAATCACACAACACTTTGCGTAAACATGTATACAAATTGGAATGATTTCACAATTTGCATTTGGCAGAGTACTGTTATAATGCGCGTTTTAGACATGGTACCTGAGATTATCTCGTACATATAGAAAGACTATACCCCATAAATTTATCAGGAATCACACGCAAGTGAATTCTTTGAACCAGTGATGAAACTTTACCAAACTATGAGCGAGAATGTGAAATTACTATGCTTTACATGCCGCAGTCAGGCCACTGCACTTACAACTGATTAATATACACTGGAAAACAGTTACTCAATATTTACTACATGTAAATGCACTACTGGTGTTTGCCCGCTAACGTCTGGTTTAGTATTTGTGCGTAGAGTCCCGTTTGATTTCCATTTCTTCCAGCATAGTCTGGAATAATGCCATGATAATTATTTTAGTATCAATTGTGATCGAGTAAAATATATTACAGGGACTGAGAATGCATTGTGCTTCAGCGACAAGTTTAGATTAAATACGTATTCATAAATACAGTTATTGATCCAGCAACTCCAGCGACCCGGTTACTATCGATATTGTACCGTCAACGATTCCGATTGGTGTACTAATAATTACCGCGATTACCGTCACACCCGACCAATGGTTGTTGCCACTGAGATTCCACAAATTCAATTGGACACAAGCCATACAAGCTTGTTTTTCACAAGGAACGCGGTTCTTTGGTGATTTCATCTGGCTATTGTTGTTCCGCTTCAATTATTTTTTCACGTCAATAACAGTGATAATCCATTATAGGTCATCTATTAATATGATCGCGTTATACAAACGCTCGACAGGCCGACATTGGTCAGGTGCGACACATGAACGCACTTCCAACCAGTTACCTTTATTACTGGTACATAAATATCTATTTGGAGACTATCTGAATTTCCGGCAATTATGATGTCTTTGAAGCCTGACACTGCATTTGTGTAAAATTCTTAAGATGCACCATTGAATAATACTTGAAGAACTGCTACACGAGCAATTGGGTCCTTGTTGAATAACATTCGAGATGTTTCATTTCTCAATTGAGTTAATGTTGGTTAAACATATTCGTTTGGAAACGTAACCGATGTGGATTTAGCGGTGAATTCCACTACATCGTTGTAGAATCAAGAGTGATTTCATGCATAGTTGTACAGCTAACGTGGTATTTTCACCTGGTATTGCAATAACGCCAAGATGGCTTCGAGTTGATAACGGAACATTATCGAAACTATGGATTTATACTTGGTCCTTATTAAAGCTATTTTCAATGTATAATATCAATTTTACGCAGATATGCATCCACAATATGTAACTAAATCACTATTAATGTTTGCATTACTGGTCAGATGATTCAACACGAACTTCCGCAACCGCATCACCCGTTCAGAATCCATAAACACCAAAGAGGTTAACAAAGCTTCAGTCTCATTTATTCCATAAAGTTCTATTTTATTTGTCTTTCTTTGGTTTAATATTTCAGCTTTAGCATTGGGATCCTTCAGTGTGAGGTTGCCAGCCACCTAGTCTTTTTTTAAAGCCATAGACGTACCAGAATATGATATTCCAGTTTTCATTCATCGCGGATAGTTGCCTGAATGCGCCTCTCAGCCTCACAACAGAATCGAGAATACCCACCACGTTGAACGTTTACAATTTTCCAGTTATATCTTGTAAAAATCACGAGCTCGCCTGCGTCAAAGTCAGCAACATCAGTAATGTAAAGTCAGCTAAATTCGTTTTAGTGGCAACCCTGTTCAGATCCACATCAGCGCCGTATACAGTTCAGAAGCTCCTGTAAATATTAATAGACATTTGTATACTGGTAAACGAACTTTAATGTACAATCGATAATTCTTTGTGGGCTTAGGCTTGTAGAAGCTTTGCTTCCCGCGGATATATGCAACCTTCAAAAAAAGATGACAGCATATTAGCCCGTTCAACCAAATTAGTTAACGGTGTATAGAGACAAAGAAAACAGTATTAGACAATCAACAACTCTCTGTTGTCGTACAACACCATAAACTGTTGATTTGTTCTCATGTATGAGACCCAATCATATCCAAATTGATGATGGCAGGTTTCCTAACCCAAGAAATTTTCGATGCAAGTTAATCCCTCATAGACTGACATTATCGCAAGTAAACCAAAATATGCTTAGTGGTGAGGACTTCTGCGAGTTGTCCGTATAGTACAATGCCTCTGCCTGATGAGATTTTGCGATACCTCTTCCTTTTTTAAAAAAATCATTTACGAAACATCAACCATCATAATTTTCCTACCAGCCGCTATTTTTTCAGGGCCATTGCGTATGCAATTCCAATGACCCATAATGCAGTTGCTTTTGCAACCGTGGTACTCTTAGCTGTCAACACTGCCGAAATTGCTTGGATAATTTTAATGTATTTCGTTTGGTCACCGTACGGGTCAATTCCAAGTAACCTTTTTTGAGAAAAAAAAATTCGTAAGCTGTTTTTTTATATATAAGGCGAACCTTATTTCGTGATAGGACATTATTATTTAAAATCGTAAAAAGTCTAAGTAATTAATATCTTATAATTTTTATCAATTTTCCACGTGCAACAATGAAATTCATTCTATACATCCACACCCTACAACAGCAGAGTCTTGGGTGACATGATCACAGCATAATATATGTAACCTTTGGTGCCAGCCGCACCTCCACGTGCATGAAAGTAGATGTTGACCACGCACTGCCAAAACAACTATAAGTATTCCAATGAAAAGTAATAAATTGGGTACAATGTAAGTTGTCCTGGTGAATTTGAAATACCGTGTCTATGTTTTCATGCCAGTTCAGATACGATCTTATATCAGGATTTGATTTTATGAGAGCCTAAACAAAATTCCTACATATGGTTGACGATGACCGTTTAACCACAAAGAAACGTCGATCACTTAAAAATCGTCAATTATCATCTTGCTACTGGTTTAGTCATTGTCCGAACAGCATAATCATTCCTTTTTGGACGGTAAGACCATGTTAGGTACTCATTTATCATTAAACCTTCTCACAATATTAGTTACGGGGGTGCATGATAGTGTGTGCGATATAGGACCGTGTTGAGGCGGTTCCGGACTTCATAAATGGTTTAGTACTGTTAGTGTGGGTGTTAGCACAGGCATTCATAATGTCCATGTTGACAATCTTTTTCCGTAGCAACAGCTCTATGGCGTCAAACTTCATAGATGTTTTTTTATGAAATAACGTGACTGTGTGTTTTGATCCTAAAATGACATTGTGGACATCTCTGTAAAACCGAGATATACGAGTGATATGAATCGCACACGAAAACATTAATGAGCCTCCACAAAGCTCTGCTTGATATTGCGCAAAGAAACCTTTGAAACTGTTATTAGTGTCCATGACTATGTATTTTAAATCTTTATCGTTAGCATGTGTGATTCGTAGTTTAAGTCACCTATGTGTACGGTGGAGAATCTATATTACAGTATGTATCTTTGATAAACATTTTATCTGGTCAGCGGATCTCGCGTTATTATCGCTTTATCTGGCGACTCCAATGAACGTCGTGACAATGTCAATTTTGTCAAGAATTGCTTCGATTTCCAGACGTTGATGGAATAATGTGCGCTGTTGAACAACGCCATAATCCTATTGGTACAAAATCCAACTGTGAAATTTGATGGGATAATTGTTGCCGCTGGCTTCGTATTGTGTTTTCCATTAATTTCTAAAAAGCCTCCAAACAAAAGACATAGACATGCCCCGTACTTGCAATTCTTGTTTTGATTTATTAAATAACCTCGGCAGGTGCAAATAATAATGATCTACCAACACAGACTTTTCAGTGTCAAACACAGGATCGAATGTCTCTATGAACTGTGTCATTGCTAAACTTTAGTTCCCGCTTATAAAGTATTGGTTTTGGTATAATACCTATTTGCTTGTCAATTTTGCCATCTACTATTGTCCCGCATGATGTTGCCAGATTTTAAATCACCAAATCGAACGGACGTTATTGAGCGACTTCTTTGATAATTTTACTTACCAGGGATGGCATTGTCACTGTCTATGGAAGTGTAATCGGTTTTAGCGGTGCTAATTGTCTAATCGTAGTTGATCTTAAATCGATTGTAATACCAGATTGTAATCTTTCCGATTCTACTAGTTTTATAAAATATTTACGATCTTCATAGGATCATGCGATGTTTCATGACTGTTCGAGAGCAAATACTTCATTATAAAAATCATGTAGCCGATCAAAAACACGTCCATCTCTAGTTATTTCCCTGTATACCAACTTGGTCTTTACATCATTTATATTCATTGTTGGTTATATGGTTACTACTTTATCCCAGTTATTGGGTTAAATATGTAGTTTCCAATTTCAGATCGCTACCCAAATCATGGTCGCTGAGGGTCGACGTAATTATTTTAGGGTGGCAAAAGTCATCAAAATGTGGAAACGGGATCGTGGAGGTCAGAAAAATATTGTTTAAGGATCGCGTCCAAAAAGGTTCGGAACCACTGGGTTAAGTCAAGTGGGGAAACAATTCGGTTCGCGGGCAACCTCTGCAAACCTACTCCGAAACTCATTCCAAGAAACGTCTGCGGCACACAAAGCCCAATGAATGTTTGTGAGACCATGCGTGTGAATACCTTGAAATATGATCGGTATGTTATAATTGTCTAGGATTACTTTAGTCAGTCGTGCGTGGCTGTGTGATAAAGATCACGTCGGGGAGTGGGGGTGGCGACTGGAAAATGTTCTCGAGGGATTGATTTGGTTTTCAAGCATAACATCGTTTTATACAACAAGATTATTCGCGCTTGTGTAAATGTCGTCAACGGTAGGAGTTAAGTCGATTTCAATGGTGCAATATTTGTTTCTCAATGATGACTGAAGTCCTATGAGAATATCAAAACATGGTTGATCGTCTACACAATCACATAGTGCAATGCCAAGTTAACCATCCCCTAATCAGATTTAACAACAGTTTATATTTTCCTGATCCAATCGGACCAATGACGACTAACGCGTGAACTGAGTTTGGAGATGTCGCCGTGCTTGTGCGGTGTGGGCTTTGCCTGCGTAAAGAATATCATCATCATCATCATCATCATTCTCTTCACCTAGTGTGGTCGTTGATGCACTGTGCTGCTGTACATCTGACCAGTTGCCTCCACTTGTCTCGATCATGTGCCAATGTCTGTGTCTCCGCAAAACGTTTCCTGGTCCATTCTGTGATGTTGTCACTCCACTTTTTTCTCTGTCTACCTCTCCTTCTGTCACCTTGGACACTACCCTGCAGTACTGTTGTGGATAGAATGTTGGCTCTAGTGAAGAAAAAGTAAAGAATATATTGAGCGAAAAATCTTTGACTTTTTTCAAATCGGATCTGGTTCATTTTTGTGTTGTCCTGTCAATTACTGAATAATAAATGTGTTGTTTAATACTGTGATATTTAAAAAATTATAATCCAGAAGATTGTTGAAATTTATAAAACCATTTTTCCACCTAAAAAAAAGTGTATTGTAATCTCACATGAGGCTATCAGACTCTAGTAAATACACATAATAATGTCATATGAGCCTAATGGCAAGGTTTCAACTCGGGTATAAATCCCTCCAAGATCAGGATTTAGTACCCATAATTCTCCAAAGAATCCTCGTATACCAACTTCTAAATGTGAATGTAGATATTTATATCTAACAATATCAAAACGTTTTTATGGTGTACATTCTGTAATAAAGCACACTATCATTGGTACATTTACCGCATGGATCCAGCAGTTGTTCCTTGCAAAATATCGTATATCGTTTTATTTCATTTTATTTTCTTCTCAAGTTTGTTATTCCAAGATAATCCCTGATATGATTAATTAATATCATCCTCTGAATATGTGTTTAAAAGTCATGCAAAATAGTGTGGGCCTCTTTGACAATCTATATGATGCAATAGCGAAACATGGATGCAAAATATTTTGTTCATTACGCGCATTCCACTCTACTGGTATAATGACGCCACAATTAGATCTATTTGTAAATGCTTTTACAATACTATAACCAAAGATCTCTGAATTCTTTTTCATGTAAATGCACCGCAGTAATTGTTTAACAATAAAATACTCTCACACTATTTCTTTCTATTTATGGTACCAAATATTCTCTAACGCAGTGAACATAAAATCAGTAAAATATCTTCCACAGGGTATTTGTGTTCAGTAATTGTATTCCTGAAGTAAGAAGTAGTAAATTCCAGTTAACAATATTGGTTTCACTAGCACCTATAATGTAGTAACGACTTTCTCGTGCATAAGGGCAAAATGAATAGGGTATAGACGGAGTCTACCCCAGCTCAGTTATCAAATCCAAAACGCCCATTATAACACTACTGATACTAAAATTCAAGCATAGACACTTGTTTAGGAAAGATAAGAAGTTTATTTATTGTATTTTTCGTATGTAGAACTTCATTAAATGGTGGTGTTGAAAATAAATGTATGTATGTATGTATGTATGTATGTATGTATGTATGTATGTATGTATGTATGTATGTATGTATGTGTGTGTGTGTGTGTGTGTGTGTGTGTGTGTGTGTGTGTGTGTGTGTGTGTGTGTGTGTGTGTATGTATGTATGTATGTATGTATGTATGTATGTATGTATGCACTTACGTACGTATGTATCCATCATTCAATCCACCTTTCTCTTTATCTGGTTATATATGCACCGATGTATGTATCTTTGCATATTTTACATAATTTTCGTCCACTTTATATACAAAATGAACATACTGTAATAGATATACGGTTCGGGTGACAAGGAGGAACCAAATTGGTATTGCCCTCTTACGGGAATTGTCGATTGACACCATATAACGGTATAATTGGATCGTCACTAAATAGCCGGAGATTTTGACTGACACCAGATAATATTATCAAGGCTTCTTTTTAACCATTAAACTATAAAAAAGGAAATACTCGTGGCAAATTATTCATTGTTGGTAACGTTTTCTTTACTTTTTTGGGTCGTGGCTTTTTTAAAACAGGATTCAACTTGTGCAATATAGACATAAAAATGTAACTTCAGAATCTACTTTAGCATCAAATTGATGATGAGAAAGCAAAAGCAACTCTATTATTATGTATACAGCTGTAATATTTTTTCATTTTAATGTTTGTCGAAGGTCAGTATTTTTTTAAAATAAAGTAAGAAACTATTTTACAAAATATTTTGTTAACTTTAAGAGAGATTTACAGGAATATTCTGGGCATTCGAAATAACATTGATGTACACATGTATACATTATGACACCAAAATACTTTTAGATTGAATAAGACATAAAATTTGTCATAAAGAACTAGCTTACATACGTTTGTGTACGAGTAATGATTTATCTTGCATACGTATTTATTTGCTTATTTGATTAGGATTTTTAACGTACTTTATATTTTAATATAAGTCTGCAGTGTGGCAGTTTATAGTGATGCCTAACACTGGGGCATCATGCCGCAGACATGTAGCATTATGTCCCACCCAGTCACATTATCCTGACACCAGGCCGACCAGTCCTAACACTAATCGCTTAATGTTGAGCGCCAAGCAAGGCAGCTGTAAGTACCATTATTGTAAGTCTTTGGTATGACGCGGCCGGGGATCGAACCCACGATCTGCGGCTTCCTTGACTGACTCTCTAACCACTAGGCTACCGGCCACGTATTTGTACAAGAAAGGATATATTTTATATACGTATGTGTACGAGTAAAGAGCTATCTTATATATGTATATGTACGAGTAAGGTTCTAATTTAATTACGTAGCTGTACGAATAAGGATATATCTTACCATATATGTATATGTACGGGTAAAGATCTAACTTATATACATATATGTACGAGTAAGGATATGTCTTATATATGTATATGCTTGAGTAAGATCTATATTGTATAGGTAATATTATATAGGTATATGTACGAGTAAGGATTTATCTTATATACGTATATGTACGAGGTATATGTAAGAGTAATGTGTGTGTGTGTGTGTGTGTGTGTGTGTGTGTGTGTGTGCGTGCGTGTCAAATATGTATGTTTGTAAATTAAGTGTACAACAATAAATTAATATACACTCTCAAACAATCAATTATTGGGTATTTATTATTTACCTTTCAGCAGTTCAAAACTGTCGCGTCTTGATGTCTCTCTATGTGTGTATGTATTATAAAATACAAGCACATTTTTCATGTATGATTTGTATCAATCTGTGTAAGCCTGGATATGTGAGGGTGAACGCATTAAAAATTACTAACGAAGTCAGTAAAGTCGTGAGGTTTAAAAATGGTTCAATGCAACAAAAAAGTCAACCTCGTTACTCTGTTTACACAGTTAAATTGCACAGATCATACGTTAGTGACAGATTTGCCTTTCACGGGCATATTTGTATTGTACACGGTTACACGTGCAATCATTACATTGAATGAAAGTTTAAGAAGTTCGATTTGTTTTCTGATCTCCCTCAAATAAATATGAAAATATACAGGCAATCATCTAACTACACGCATTTATAAGAAAGACATCGATCATTACACCATGTCTACTCAAATGGGATGATAGTTATCGGATATGCCACTCATAAAATGCAGGTAGCCGATGAGCAGAGGCTGCCATTATCACACTGTTCGACATAGCTCGCATCGTATCGCTACACTACGGCCAACACACTTTATTTTACACTCACGGCATGAGCAAGACGACATTAGCAGCGTAGTTGAGTTAGTAGATCTACAGCACACATCGTGCTTATATGTACACTTTCTCGAAGCCATTTGTCTTCGGCTTAACACTTATGGCGACGGACATGTCACGTGATCGCCAAAACATGGCTCTGGGCGGGCCTAATGCCTGCATGTGAGAGACAACAACGGAACACCTGGATTAACTGAATCGACTCGGGTAAAGGTAGTCAGCTAACTGAGTAACTCACTACCCTGCTGCTATCGGAGAGAAAATCTATTCTACATAAGGAACACCATACATGTTCAGTGATTTGAAAGGGTAGGAAAATACGTGGGGTAAAGTTTATCAGCAAAAGGATTTGGATGCATCGTTTTTCATCGAAAGAGTCCATAACGAAATATTTGGAGGTATTTCCTTCTGGAAATCGGATTTTAGAGCTTGATATGTTATAGCCAAAGTTTCCCCATACTTTGAATACAATTTGTTTTATTCAGAGTTGGCGAAAGTGAAATATATTGAATATATCATAGGAAACTAGAAATTTGGGACCTATATTTAAAAAAAAACATTGCTACTTTAGATTTTAAAAAAAATAGAAAAGGACGAAACAGGGACTGTTTGCCTGCGTGTATGGAAGACAAACATATTTGTTTGCTTAATAGGGAGCCTACAACTGAGTGAACCAGAATTAACTTACAGTGAAAATATTGTTTACTTTAGGGATATATTTCTAGTCAGTTCATCAGCATTCTTCAGAGAGTAAAATCAAAGCTTTGGAAAGTGGATTTCCTGAGGTGCATAGCATGTCCGAATATCTGTGATTATGTTCGTTTTATTGATCTAGGTTAGCACGACAGTTGAGCCATGAATCAGTCAATCTCTTAATATTTTATAGCTAGTGAGACCAGGTGTGATCACGGGTGGATTTGTTACTCAATTCTCATGCAGGAATTCGCATCGACTTCAGAGACAATATATGCATGTGATTTGGACACGAGAGGGTAAGTTTACATTTCTTTTCATTGTAATTTGGTTTCGTCACTGAAGCTCAGTATTGGTAGTATGATCATGGTTGTGTTGATGTATAACATTCCTCGCCTTTCAGTTTCATCAAACTTTGAGTTAAGCAGGTGCAAAAATAATTTCATCTGTAATATTTCATTTTTGACAGGTTTTATCATGTGCCATTTGTAAAGGCACGGCTGAAATTAATTAAGCAAAGAGGAAGCTCAGGCCCACAACAATATAGCTGAATTCTTCATTGCAACTTATCATTTTCCCACCTAATTGAAAAGACATGTGTGCATATCTGTACAGATATAATGTCTCCCCAATATCATTTGTATGCGTAAAAATTACTTCTTTATCTATGTTAAGAGGGAACCTTACTTACATATCCTCATATATGCATGCAACCTTTCATCCCAAGCTCTAGTCAGCCGTACATACAGTTTACATACGTACGTGCATATGCACGTACAAATGTCTGATAGCGAGATTGCTGAGTGTGTGGATGGGTCAGTGAATAGATGGTGCATAAATTGATGCAGACATACTAGAATTAATTTTGGTTTATTGTTTTACGGAATAACAACGCATACTGGTTAATTAATGTCTACGCAAGGTTGGGGTAAAGTGATTTGACCAAAACAAACGGTAGCAGACTTAGGCTGATTTGATCGTAGGATTCAAGCAGGTTCAAACAGCAGGAAAAATTCCTCTTTCACAGCGACTCTGTTGTGATTATTATTAATGAGGGACCCCTGGCTGAATGGTTTAAAGTACTCGCTTTCACCGATCACTATTACTGTTATCCCACCTGTCCGCGTAGGTTCGAGTCTTAGGCTCGGCCAATATGAATATGTAAGAGAGCATGGCAGCAGCTTCCCGTCGGTCAGTGGTCCTTACCCGGATTTCCCGGGGTTCTTCTTACATCAGTTATAATTGCTGCCATGTATAGCCTGTGCTGAAAACGAGCATTAACACCCCGTCCCCCAAAAAGAAAATAAAAACAAACAGCCACAAAACCAAGAACAACAAACGACAACTCTGAGATGATCCTTAACTTTACGTATTCATTCGCTAATAAAATACATTCTTCGGATTACGGTACATTTTCTTCATGACATAGACATTTCTTCACGGCACAGACACGTCTTCATGACAGACATTTCTTCAATGCAAATACATTACTTAATGATACAGACATTTTCTAAATGACACATTTCTGAATGACACATACATTTTTAAATGACACAGACATTTCTTCATGACAAAATACATTATTTAATGACACAGACATTTCTTCATGAAACATACATTACTTAATGACACACATTTCTTAATGATACAGACATGTTCTCATGACACATACATTTCTAATGACATTTGATATTGTATCTAAGAGAGGAACAGACTGAAACGCGTTAAACGTTCTAGCTTAATCAGCTGAGTTCATAAAGACATCTGGATTATCATCTATGTAATTGTTAGGAAACATCAAGTACAGTTTAGTGAGGTGTTTAAAACGTACGTGAATACCGTGTACAACCCTTGATT